>WSYH01016085.1:0-13561 GCA_036426205.1 Ascaphus truei
AAAAATGGTTATTGAGGCAAAAAGTGACACTGTGTGCTCATTTGCATTTCATTTCCCAGAATCCCTTGCTGCAGTGGAAGTACTGTATGCTGGGTGATAATGGGGAAAGGCGGGGTTGCAGACCTGCCTAAGACATGCAGATGAGCATACAGTTATATTTGCATATTTGCTTTCCTGTGGAGGGTTTTTGTCACTTTTTTTACTCACCATAACTTAACTCAGTATTATGGTTTAGCCTATCCCATAGCCTCTCTTGCATTCCCAGTAAAATCAACCCCACACTGATGAGACCTATCAAGGTCGAAACAGCTGTCTGTGGGTGGTTTTCTGGGTATGCACCTTAACCCTGGCTGTGCTCAAAGCTGTGACCATGCAGCAAGCTTAAGCCTATAGGGAACCATGTTAAAAATGGTTATTGAGGCAAAAAGTGACACTGTGTGCTCATTTGCATGTCATTTCCCAGAATCCCTTGCTGCAGTGGAAGTGCTGTATGCTGGGTGATAATGGGGAAAGGCGTGCAGATGAGCATACAGTTATATTTGCATATATATATATATATATCACTGTGTAATTTTTGTCATATTGTAAGTAGCTCTGGGCTCCCTTTTGTGTTTTTGTTTTTTGTAGTATACAGTGCCATGCTCAGTAGCACTCCTTTTGACACATATACATATATATATTGGGGTTTATATGAGCTTACTGGGTATCTGTGTGTTTATCCTCTCCCAATGCTTAAAACTTACATTGTTACATTTACAGTACCAGTTTCTACAGCCAAACTTTGGTTATAGAATTTCTGGCAACGTAATGAAAGGGCGATTTTAGTGTTTTATAATTTTATTTAGACATGTTTTCCCTGGCTCTGCATCGTAGGCAAAGCAGGTTGCAAGCCAGGTAATGACAAAAACCTTCCAATGTGCAGAGTAATACCTTATTGAATCCATGCATATAGAGACCTATAATGTATGTGAATAGATAACTACACTCGTTTGTTTACTAGTCTTAGCCAGTGTCTTGACCTACAGTATTTAGCAATTAATATAATCATTGATTAAGTCATTCTGGAACTTCATTGTGCTCGTTTTGTTTAGGAAAACTATCCAAGAATTATGACCCTAAAGTTATCCCGGATCCAGAACGGTGGTTGCCGATGCGGGAACGCTCGTGTTATCGAGGGAAGAAAAAGGGGAAAAAGAAGGAACAGATAGGAAAAGGAACCCAGGGAGCCACATCCGCTGCATCATCTGAATTGTAAGTATTATTATTATTATTTTTGTACTATTAAGAAAACCTTCCATCTCTTTCTACCACAGCACACTCTGCCCCTGAGTCATCAAAGCTCGATCCCCTGCATCGTGCCTGAATTGGCGATAGCTCCCATTAAAGTACTGATGCACGATTTCTTAAATCTTATTGAAACAAGGTTGCCTATTGACACCTGGTTAATCTGTCTCTGTTCTCTGATGGTTTACTGGGAGTAATGTTGCTGTCAGCAAAGTAATTGCCAGCAGTACTAAGGACTAAGTAAGGAGAATGTTCTGCTTTATGAGAAAAATGTATTCATTTGTTTGCAGCATAACTTAACGAAGTATGGAAAAACCTATCCCTTGCTTCATTTTTGCATAGCCAGTATAACCAATCCCACTTAAGGTCGAAACAGTCTGTCTGTGGGTGGGTTTGCTGGCTATGCATCTTAACCAAGGCTGTGCTCAAAGCTGTGACCATGTAGCAAGCTTAAGCCTATAGGGAACCATGTTTATGGTTTTGAAGCAAAAGGTGGAACTGTGTACTCATTTGCATGTCATTTCCCAGAATCCTTTGCTGCAGTGGAAGTGCTGTGTGCTGGGTGATAATGGTGAAAGGCGGTGTTGCATGCAGTAATATTTCCATTTGTTATTTGTTTGCTAGCAAAGAAAAATGTCCCTGAACCTCTGTTTTCCCAGTTCTGAGGCAGCTATCACTCTTCAGTGTTATGTTACTAATGTAACTATTTCTCATGGCTTCTCAACCAGTTGCCATGGCAATGCCCCCTTTTTTTCCGTAGGTTGTGCTGCCCCCTCCTCCCCCTGCTTGTTGGCACAGCCTGACTCTTTTTTTTTTCTGCTTGTCAAGGCTTGCATACTTTCTCTTTCAGCCAGTAGCCATCCTGAGCAGTCACCTCACTTATCTCCTCTGATAAAGTGATTATAATTTACCCATCTCTATTACCTAGTGTGATGGTAAGGGGTAGCCTGTCTGCATAATAAAGGTTAAGCCTGACTGGTTACCCCTGAAAACCGTGGGTCCCTGGCAGCTAAACAGTACCATAAGCCAGGGACCGTAACATGTAAAGATAGTGTC
Organism: Ascaphus truei; assembly: GCA_036426205.1. Classification (NCBI taxonomy): domain Eukaryota; kingdom Metazoa; phylum Chordata; class Amphibia; order Anura; family Ascaphidae; genus Ascaphus; species Ascaphus truei. The sequence goes on from WSYH01016085.1 coordinate 2,341, forward strand.
CCCTGCTTTTCCTATTTACATGTTCCCTTTGCCCCAGAATCATGAAACTTCAGGAGTGTAAGTCTTAGGTGGGATATTTGGGTAGAAAAGCAGGTATTTTGTTTGCAGGAGTTCAGGGGCCAAAGTTACTAGTAGTCCCCTAATTCTCACTGACATGCCGGCATGATTTGCCGGTACGCGGGTTGAATTACACAGGGGCTCCCCAGTGTCCCCCAGACATCTGGTATTTGAGCCCAGATATCCCAGACCCATTTCCCTCAAAGTTATTGGTCTCCCTAAGTTATATTACGTATTAAACCATTTTTTATTATGTTTGGTGCATTTCCAATAAATGTCTATTCAGTCAGCCCGGGCATCCACATAGGTGCCAGGATGTCTGGATAGACATCGTAATTCAAAGAGGAGACAGGAAGTTGAGAGGTGTCTGGGTGCTAAGTGGCCGGGACAGGGCAGACTACTGGGTCCGGAGAACAGAGACCCTCTGTAGGGAGGCCACTCTGGTCTGCCAGACTCAGTGGAGCCTGCCCAGTAGGAGGCAATGGGTTGATGGGGGGAAGCAGCAGTCTTTAGGCGCATTTATCATTGGCCAATTCATATGTACCACCCCCCACCCACCCGGCATCCCGAGCCAGCTTGGCACGCCCCACCTCTGACGTCAGCCAAAGGACGAGCCCCTGTTCCTATTGGCTGGTGGGAGGGAATTCCCACGGTCTGATTGGTCACTCCTCCTACCTCCATGCTGAGGATAGCTCAGCGTAGTGTATGTAAGGAGATGCCCCAGTCAGAGAACCAGACAATCCGGTGGCTTGAGTTGAAGACGTGCGGGCGGGATTTTTAAAGTTGCTCTGTTAGAAATAGCAGAGTAGCCGGCATAATTTTTGGGAGTTAAGGGAGCCTAAAGCAAGCGAAAAGTGCAAGTTCTTATTTTAGAACGTAGCGTCGCGGCTAAGGTTTTAGCCAAAAAGAGGACAAGGAAATCAGGGTAAGCCTTCTGAAGCACGCGCCCTGCACCTATTTGAGCCTAGTTTTCACCCAGTAAGTCTGTTTTCTGTCTGTATTTTGTATTTCCCTGTGTGGTTTACCTGAATAAACCTCATTTTATTCCACTACCTATTTTTGCCTAGTGAATGACCCCGGTTAAAAGGTGTTAAAAGTCCTGGTCTCCCGTGACACCTAGCATTATTCCACTTGCCTTTCTAGCTCCCTTGTATCTCCATTGTTCCCATCCAACAGTGTTTTCCATCCGTCCTTTTTATCCTTTTTATTTCTTGTTGTTGCCCAATAAACACTTCAGCAAATTCAAAAAGTTCCCTTGCTTGGTATATGGGAGTGAGTTAAGCTTCCTGCCTCTACTCACTTGCCTCAGTGAGCATGGGACAGAAAACAAAGTTTATGTAAACAATGCTTTAAAAAACTGTTCAGAATATCGAAACAATAAAATCTGTTTTCCCTGTTTTTAACAAATCTCTCAATATTTCCATATACTGTAACATTTTTGGTTTCAATATTTACTATTTGACTAACATACTTGCAAATCAATTAGGAACCATGATTAAAAATAAGGTTAACATTTACCATTTGTGAGTTAAATCCATCCTACTTTAGTTTAACAGAGAGACTTAACACTTGGTTTTATAAATTGCAGAAAGGTTTGTTGAATACCACAATTTCAAAACTTATTTAAGTAACCTTTTAAATGTTTTAATCCCTATTAATGCAGCCATACATGCTTTATTGCATGTAATTAAAACAAAAAAAGTTTTAAGCATGGAGTCCCCGTAGCTGAAATTAACACAGTTCAGCTTCGGGGACCTCCAGCTTTCAGAGATACTCATCTGCATAGGGGTGCCGGTATCTGCAACCAGGGAACGTGTGCTCCTAACTAAATGGCAGTGTTTAAATGTCACGCTTCATATAGGTCAGTGGGAAGCTGTGACATCATCCGTAACAGCTTCTTACTGGCCAGCGTGACTTGGACATTTTAAACTGCACATGGACACCGGCACTCCATACAGAGGTAAGTATCTCGGGAAGCAGAGTGTCCCCAAAACTGGAATTAATGCAGTTCAGCTCCGGAGACCCTCTGCTTTAATCCTTAAAAAAAAAATAACACAATTCAGGGCATGTACTGTAGTGTGCTTTTAAATGTAAAGCACATTGAGCAATAAAACTATTAAAGCGTTTTAAATTGCAGTTTTAGAATTCAAAGTAAATTAGTTCCAACTGATTGAATCTCTACTGTAAACTGTTTCTACTGGTAGTGGTTTTTAGGAAACAAAGCTCCTATTAACATTACTTGACATGAATCTCTATGGATAAGCATACTAGGTTACAAGGATGGGTTTGATTTGACTTCTCCTTGGCATGATTCATATAAACAATAATATTGAGATTGGTAACTTATACCAACCAGGTACCCCATTTTAAATAGTTCAACCACATTGTTTTTCTGCATATGAAGTTTTACTACAACTTAGTAAAAAACACATGCTAATCGCAATACAGATGCAGCGGCAGTTATTCGAACACTTCACGCGGTGTAGTCCTCGGAATACCCATGTGATGGCGCGCGATTTCTTCCAACTGTACCGCCTTTAGACGCGAGTGCAGAAAATGTCATTTTAGTGTTCTGGTTTTAAACACCTGAAATTGACACAGTATCACAGTACTGTACACATTACAATTCATTCATTTAATTGCACACAATCCATGACATTCAAACAAAGCAACCGCGATAAACACGTTTGCCTGGGACGATTGGCCGCTTTAATGCCGCGTGGAGTACAGCAGCGCACACGAAAAGGCCTCGTGATTTGTTCGAATAACGGTCGCTACATCTGTATATTTCGTTTTTCATAGTTTATTTTAGGTTATAATTTGTTATTATTTAATAGCACAACTTATTTATAGGTATGTTATATAATTTTATAGACTACAGCATTTTGTAAAATATGTGTTCATTTCTTAGGGATGCTAGTAAAACAGCAAGCAGCCCTCCCACATCTCCACGACCAGGGGTGGCAGCAGCTGGAGCATCTTCCTCCTCTTCCACTAATGTAATTCCCCCTGGGCATCAAAAACCAGTGGGAGCAGCAGGCACAAAGAAGAAGCCGCAACAAAAGAAAAAGAAAGGAGGAGGGAAGGGTGGTTGGTGATCAGAATAATCTCAATACAAAGTAATTTCTTACCACCATTACTTTCACAGTTTTTCACTTGTTTAAAAAGCTGATTCATTTCTGAAAAAAGTCCTTGGGCTATTTGTTAGCAGATCCCTTTTTAATTTACATTGGTCAATGGAAATGCTGTAGTTTCAAATTAATTGTTTGCACTGTGAGCAATTCTATTTATTTCTTCAGAATAAATCTAACAGCTTTTACTTTTAGAAGACCAAGCTGTTTTTATATGAAAGGACCATGTTCTGGCATGAAAAATAAGTTTCAGTGGTACAAAAACTGAAAAGGTTATCATATCTATTAATTTAACAATTTTGGTTGCAAAATAAAACAAACTTACCCAACGCATAGTATCTTGTTTCATTGTTTTAAATGTATTTTAACATAATAATAATTGTTTGTCCTTGTATAGCGCTGCTAGTTTTATGTAGCGCTTTACAGAGACATTTTGCAGATACAGTCCCTGCCCGTGGAGCCGACACCGGGATTTGAACCAGGTTTAAACTCCATGCCAGTCTTTACTCACTGAGCCGCTCCTCCCTTTCTCCTCCTGAACCTGGTTCTCCTGAATTCTCAACTTCAATATGCTCTGTTAGTGATGAGGATTCAGTTACATCATGCTTTGTTTGTTTTTTTCCACTTACATTTTTATTATGTTTGTAAGAAATACAGGTACAGGAGTGGGAGGTGGGATTACAGAAAATAAAATGGAAAGGAGGAGAGGATGAAAACACGTCATATCATATTACTTTTTTTTATAGAGGAAACCAGGCTCTCAAATACAGGTTAAGCCTGTTTTGGTTACCCCTGATCCGAGTATAAGGGTTTGAGAGTTAGTTCTTGGGCCTAGTAACATTGTACCATTTCAATGAATTAAACTTATTTCTGGGTGTTTTTCCCTTTCCAGGCATGTAAGCTAACAGGGATTGCTACGATATGAGTTTCAAAGGGGTTTTTGTAGAGGAACCAAGTTGTCCATTCCCCTATAAATGTACCCGGGAATCATGCTTGATTTCCGGATACATGTAGGCACATTGTCCCAGCAATACATCCCCTTGAAAACCCAAGCACAACTCACCACTAGGGTACCCTGCATCAGCATAGCCCAGAAAGGTGGATGAGGCACAGAGATGAACAGGTATCCCTGTAGCTGAGGGAATCCCTAGGTTAAGGGGGATACCCTTGTAAGAATTCAATCCTGTCATTTCATCCAAAACTGATTTTAAATTGCAACCAGATAGATTGATATAGAAGAGAAAAAGCGCAGATCCTAGTATAACGTATATAAAGATTTAATACACCTTGGACATTTACAATTGAACACTCACAAACAGCCATTTAAATTGCGCGTTGTAGGAGAACAATCTCATGCCCCAACATGCTCCTCTGGGACGCTGCTCCGCTCCAACCACTCTGGGAAAACTTTCCCTCTGCATGCTGTCACCTTGTAAAGTGTCCTCCGGCAACACACAGCTCTGATCTCAAGATCCTGTATAGAGGGGTTCCTGGTTCTCTCTGCATGCAGCTGCAATTTACTCCGACGTCTTTCAGCTTACAAACAACTCACTGCAACTGCTCACAATGAACATGTGACCCCTACAGTATGTGTACGCGTTTCATCAGTCTAATGCTGATTTCATCAGGGGATCACTTGGACAGGACTCCTAATGCTTAAATACTTCCTGAGTCCAATCACAGGAGACTTAGTTTCATTAAAAAAATTCTATACATATGATTCTAATCACCTTCACATTTAATATGGATCTATATAGAGAATTTTTGCAAAGACCAATTAATTTACTTGAATACCAATAGTCATTCATATATGTATATAGAGGAATAAAGCAAAATCTACTCATTGATATATATATATATATATATATATGTGTGAATAAAACATTTCCTCTTCAATAGACTAGTTTTGGAAAAAAAGATAGCAAAGATTTCATTATAATCTTAAATAATCAATACATTTTCTACTGACATTACATTGCAAGCATATTGTGAATGGACGCATACATTCTTAATTTAAAATACTTAACAATAAATGCTTCGATTGACGCATGCAATCTAATTTCAAATGCTTAGCAATATATTTAGATGTAATAACAATAATTGTCCTTTGCAGGATAATAATCAAAGAGGCTATAGTCTAATGAAATTTGGCCAGATGTATTGCAATAGTGATATTTAACTATATAAGAACTATAAAATAGTATTTATTATTATATATACTTTATATTAATCCTTAAAATACAGAAAAAGAGAGGAAAACGGATCTGGAAAGAAAGAGAACCTTTCCCGTGCCATATTTACAAGAGAGCCAATGGCAAACTTATATGGGATGGGGGGGGGGGGGGACCCTGGTTTAGTAGAAATACTCTCAGTATGACAAAGGTGTTGGAGGGGTCTAGGTCTTACATGCATAGAATTGAAAAAGAAAAGCAATGGGCACTGCTGAATAGAAAAAATAGAAATATCCTACCAATTTGTTCCAACAGGAATTTAAAACCCTGTTGGAAATGGGTCAGATACTCTATGTCCTATATCCCAAAGAATTTGACTTTCTATATCCTCCACTTCCAGTGGTGCCCATCTTTCACCATCTCCCAAAGATCCATAAATCGCTGACACATACGCCAGGTAGGCCTATTGTGTCTAGCATTGGATCTTTGGGAGATGGACTTTCACGATGGGTACTTACAACCCAAAGTACAATCCTTGCCTTCTTTTCTTAACGATAGCAATAATTTACTCAACAAATTACAACACATCAAATGGGAACACAACTATAGATGGGTCACCATGGATGTGATGTCATTGTACACGATCATTAGACATCAACAAGGCATTGCAGCCGTACAACATTTTCTCGAACATTCCAATTTATCATCAGCACTTTTCACTTTTCTTTTGGAATCTATCACTTTTTTATTAACACATTATTTTAGTTTTGATGCACAGTTTTATTTACAAGTCACAGGCACAGCTATGGGCACATCTTTGGCACCATCTTATGCTAATTTATTTACGAGGTTATGGGAGTCACATTTTATTTATGGTGACCGTAATCCATTTAGACATCATATTAAGTTCTTCACTCATTATATAGATGATTTACTCTTTATTTGGGATGGTGACGCACAGACACTCCCAAGAGTTTATATATATATATATATATATATATATATATACTTAACACTAATTACAATTTGAAATTAACATTTGAGCACAATATTCAACATATTTATTATTTGGATATGATGTTGTACATTGACCTAAACAATAATGTCCAGACAACATTATATAGAAAGCCCAATTCTAGAAATTCTTTTTTAATGGTTACCAGCAATCATTCTAAGCCAGAGGCCCCGCTGCCTCAGTCATTGCGCCAACACTGCATGCAGGCGGCACGCTGAGAGGCAATTGACTGCTACCTGAGGTCTGGCGGGAGCTGGAGCGGGGGGGGGGGGGTGTGGTTCGTCCGTCCCCCCCACACACAACACACACATACATACATACACACATACACTTTCCCCCCCTACCTTTTGGAGGTGGGGGAAGCTCTGTGACTCTCCAGCCCCCGGCGCTGATAGGCTCACCAGCGCACCACGTGACACGTCACCGCTCGGGATCGCATTCCTCTTACATCCCCTGTCGGCTGACGCATCACAGTGCATAGTGAGCCTCCTTTGAAGGAGGCAGTGGGGACAGACAGGAAGGAGGTAAGGGGCTAGTGGCCCGTGTGCACGTGGCCGTCCGCAGCGGGTCCTCAGCCCAAACACCTAAAAAAGGGAATACCAAAAGGCCAATTTCTAAGGCTAAGGAGACTGTGTTCCACTGACGAAAGCTTTGAAACACAGTCTCAAGATCTGTTAGCCAGATTTCAAGCAAACGGATATAGACATTCAGACCTACAGTAAGCACTCATTGGTGTAAGACAAATAGACGGCAAAGACCGCCTTTCCACTAACAAAGGTTGTAACAAATATAAATCACAATATGATGATAAAGCTCTGTTTTTCATCACTCAACAAAGCAAACAAGCTGATGCTGTGAGGTCTATTGTTCTGCGACATTGGGATACCTTAAAATTGGATAAGGATCTTGAGTCAATAGTAGATAGGGGTCCCAAATTTGTGTTCAGAAGAGCCAAATCGTTAGGGACTCTATTATCCCCTGGTGTATTCAATTCACGAGATGTAAATGCTGGGATTGGGAATATTCCCAAGGGTTTGCACAAATGTGGATTCTGTGTCATGTGTCATGTGTCATGTGTAAGTATGCACATCCTGTGAAAACTATTCCTTCTAACAAACCAAGAGTATGCAGGAAAGTTCAGACCTTCATTAATTGCAACACTAGTCATGTTGTTTACATGCTTAGATGTGGCTTTCAAAAGAGGATTATGGAACACGTCTGGGCTTTTAAAAAGGGAGATCTTCTGCACCCAGTTTCAAGGCACTTTGTTGATTGTCCCAACGGGGGTACCCAGAACTTTACATTCTCGGGTGTTGAGCAAGTTCGGGCCCATATTCGGGGGGGCGATCGGCTGATCATGCTCAACAGGTGAGAAATGTTCTGGATATTCAGTTTAGATTCTTTACACCCCAATGGTATAAATCTTGATTGGGAACTTAGTCATTTTTTTGTAGATATTTGGTACATCTATATGTCACCTATTATTCTCTGCAGATATGGTTTCATCAGATGATACGTTGGGCATTTATCAACATTGTTTCTATGATTGCAGTTTGTTTTGGTCATTTAATTGCCCACATCCACCCATGTCATACAGGCCTCATCTATCAGATGTCTTATAAATCTAGACATCTATCTTATAGATCCAGACACTTGGTCCACTGTTTCTATACCTTCATTAATTGTTTTGGATAATGTACGAATTTTGTTATGTAGGATGAAGGATATATATTTAGAGGTTCCTTTTCTCCTTTTATTTCTTCTTTTCCTTGTTCCTTTTCTTTTCTTCTCCATCTTCATTTTCGGGGACACACATTGATCCCAGATATAGCTAAGGTGTCCATAGTTCATTTCAGATGAGATTTCCATGTTATATACTGTACCATATTAATATATATATATATATTATCCTTCTATTTTCTATTTTTCTATGGGATTTGTAATACATGATATATTGTCATCAAGTACCCAAGTAATGGGACAATCACAATAATATGGCTACAGTTTTGATATATTTTTTGGACGTGCATCATACTGTATATGGTATTTAATTAACATTGTAAAGGGCACACTTTATGATCCGCAGTCATTCATATATTCCTGAAGTATAGATGTTGAGTTAACATACATTTTTTCATTATGCCAACCAGAGGCGGTTATCAATATTAATTTTATTTTGTCATATATATTTTTTCTAATGCCGACTTATGTTTTTGAGCAGCTCTCTATTATGTGGGTGTTATAGCACTGTGTGCTGCTTTTCACATTTGTTTTCATTTATTTTTATTTATATGCATTAGTATTTTCGCATTATTCACATGGTGATGTTATGCAGGTTTGGTTTTATTGTTTCTATATTTATTTCAAGTGCACAATTTTGTTTTCATATGTTTTACATAGTTTTTGTTTGCACACATTCCTTGTTGCAGTTCGTTTTTTCATCAACATTCTTATGAATAGAGGTTCTCCTAGACACTGCAAGATGGATACATTTCTTATTCATGACCACTTATATATAACACAGCGTGCTATTTTCTATTAAAATAGTTATGTTTTTTAGTCCCTCTGGCAGTGGGTATTGAGAAAGATATTTCTCTAGAGATATGTTTTAAATGATACTTTATGAATTACATATATATATTTCTTTTTTTTCATCATTATTTTTTGCACATTGTTTATGTTTTGTGCATTGTTTATTCATATATGCATTTGTTCATGTTTGCATATGTTACTAGACATGCTAGGGTTTTTCAATGTGTTCTTTTTAATATACATCTTTGTATAAAGTATATGTGATTTACTTCCTGTGTGCAGATGAAGTCCTTGGGGCCACTTTGGTTTCAACTGCACCTGATCCTCATTTAGATCAGTACAGGGGGAGGCGGGTTTGGTCTCGCCTGTGCACGGGGAGGGTCCATACAGTATATACAGGAGTTTTACCAGACAAAATCACTCTTTGATAAAGCGCCCAGGAGGCAGGAAACACGTCAGAGGATTCTGTGCTATTTTTATATTTTGGCTGTTATGACCAATAAAGAAGATTCATTTTCATACCTATTGCCAGCCTCATTTTTCTTTTCAGCAGTGCCCATTGCTTTTCTTTTTCAATTCTACTCATCAACGGATTTGATGCACGCAAGGAACAGAGGACCGGGTTGTGAGTATACCCCCTGGATATCATTGATTATTTGTGATGTTGTTTTGTTGCAAGTGGAGTGCTTAGGCTGCGGTCCCAGTCATGACTGTGGCACGCCCAGCGGGGGGGGGGGGCGCGTGCACCGCGCCAACCGCGATCTGCGGTCTCCAGGAGAAGAGGGAGCTTGCGACGGGAGGGGGCGTGGTCGGGGATTTGCGGGGGGGTGGCCATCACGTCACGCGTCTGGTTCGACCTCTTTGGGTGAACCACAGGTGGGGTCGTGGCCACGCCTCCGTCGCAAGGTTTAAACTCCATTTCATTGAGTTTAAAAAATCTTGTAGTACGGCGCGGATGCACCTTCAGCGTGAAGGTGCGTACTGGGCCCTTCCCCATTGAGGGGCTGTGCTTACACGCACAGCGCACGCCTCAGCGTGCGCTGTGGCAGTGGCTGGGAAAAGGTTTTCCTTCAGTTTTGGCGTCTAGAAGTGGGAATTCACAAAGGCGGCAAATGAGTATATGTGATTTTTACATTGTCTCTCCCCCCTCTGGGAATTCAGTACCTAAATTATGCTGGTTAGAGTCCAGATAATTTCTGAATTGTGACTGTGGATTGGGTTAGAGGCCCTTGACAAAAATTTTGGTTAGAGTCCAGTAAATTTTGTTTGTTTTTCTTTAAGCTACTAATGGTTTATGCTGGCCCCAGAAATCAATCAGGAAGAATAGCTCAGAATAATGGTGTCTGTTTTAATTGTGGTGATTTTGGTCATTGGCAGAGAGTGTGCCACTATCAGTCAGAAGCAGGGAAGTGCTGCTTCGCCCGTGGAGGCTCAGAGTGCAAGTCTCTGTAAAAAAAAACACGCTACCTTATGTAAAAGAGTTTGTTTGTAACCCTGATGAATTTTTTCCTGAATGTTTTCTTGTGTGAAAGATACTGTGGGTCATGCTGATTATCATATGTGTATAGGTCGCCATCCATGCATTTGCAGGTAATTACAATATATGAATATGAATATTAGTTGCTCATGATGAAATCTAAATTTTAAAAGGTTTTAAAAGGGTGTACGCCAAATACTGCTGCGACACACTTTATTCAAGCAAATGCCCAGTTTGTACCTGGCAGATACCTGGAATGCGCCGCTCCTCAACTCTGACAAGCCCCTTTGCGTTTGCCTTCCCAGCCACGGTTTATGCCTGGCTGACGGGGGCCTGATCTGTTAAATGATAATGATCAGGATTTAATAGGCTGCAATGCTTTGCGTGTCCACCAGATGGCATAAATTCATGAATTGTAATCCAGTATATATATATATATATATATATATATATATATATATATATATACTGTATAACAACATCCCCTATAAGCCCTAACATACAGTACTGTACACATACAGTACTGTATATGCACATAAATAAATGATACTACTGTATGGGCGGCGGGGGCGAGATGTGTTTGCAGCAGAGAGAGATCCGCTGCTCTCTCTCTGCGCAAACATCCGCACATTAAAAATTATTTGAAATACATTTTTATTGATAGTATAGATGTGCAGGGGGTCTCCGGAGCTGAACCGCGTTGGTTTCAGGTCTGGGAACCCCCTGCTCCCCGAGATACAGCCCCCTTTAGGGGGTGCCGGTATCCCTCTGCTTGGTTTAAAGGGCCCGACCACGTGATCGCGGCCTGTAAACCAAGCAGAACAGAGGGATACCGGCA
>WSYH01016086.1:0-13560 GCA_036426205.1 Ascaphus truei
TCCCACTCTTCCCACTCTTCCCACTCTTCCCACTCTTCCCACTCTTCTCACTCTTCTCACTCTTCCCACTCTCTTCTCCATCGCTGGGCCAATTTCACACACTTCTATTCCCCACTTCCACCAGTAAGAGCAAGGAGACCACTATACTCGCAATCACTTGACCCTTGAGGCGACATTTGCTGGTCACTCTGGTGCAACGGAGGGTGACAGATTAATTCCAACAGACATTGGATTTAAAGTATAATGAAATAACTCCTGGAACTCTTTAACTGCCATTTCTAATGTTCGTTTCATGGTTCGGAATATGTTAAATCATTTTTCAAAAGTACGCGCTATCAAAATTCTAAAGAAACAACACACATTCGGTGTATATATGGTAAACACAGTGTTACCAACTGCCCCAAATGGGAATTACCCCAACTCAGTGTGGATGAGGCATTAAGTGTCCTGGGTTTGGAAGCACTGTACCTTTCTGAGCTTTGGGTTCTGTCTATAGATCTGGAAGTGGCCAATCAGGCAGTTTTCAGAGAAATGATGGGGAATGTCAGCCAAAAACCACCCAATCGACCATTTCGGCAAATATAGACTCAACCCCTTAGAATGAGGTAGATAATGAGACACATAAGGGAGGAGTATGAAGGAAGACAGAGAAGGGAAGGCAGGTCTGGTCTCATAAGAAGTTGATTTAGATTGTTTATTACTTATAATAATAAAATGCGCACCTGGTTAATATTAACCATAGGAATGCTTGGTGCATACAGCTTTTGGTAAGTCAACTTGCAGGGATTTGGGCTGAAATGGAACAAAAGCTAGCCTCCCCCCCAATTATTTTTATATATTATTTTTACATTTAAATTAACGTGAAATTGAAAACTGTTGTTAGACCGGTGTGAAAGATGTGATTAGAGATTTTTTTTAAAAAGATAAGATTTTATCCCACTTCAAAACATGTTTTCTAAATAATTCACATCAAAATATATCAAATGATGAAACAAGTGATAAACATGGCTGAGAAGGTGTTGCATGCTGGAGTGCTTTCATTCTATTTCAAATTCAAGGCACATTGCGAACCTTGCCTGGAAATTTCAAACATGCTCCCTCCCGAGATAGTTTTGTTGCCACTTCCCTTCCACTTCTCGTGCCCAGTGAACGCGCCCGCGGGGGCGATGGTGTGTGGTGCGAACAAAGTGGCAGCCTTCTATGGGGCCGATCCCAGTCACCACGTGCGGGGCCATGCTCAAACCACGATGGCGCAATCACATTTCCAACAGACTAGAAATGTGTCTTTTGACATGGCAGCCAGCTACGTCACAGCGGCGGTTCAGCCATTGAGGGCGAACCAGCCGCGTGACATCATGCCCCGGCCCCAACCATGACCCACACCCCCCACCCCCATCACGAGCAATCAGAAGTCCGCTGATCGCTGCAGAAACGGGTGGACGCCCCACCAGGTGCTCCAACGCGCGCGTGCGCACTGACTGGGGCCGTGGCCTAAAGTAAGAGCCTCTCACTGGCCACTAAATGTATCAGCAAAAAATTCCCATTGTGTGAGATTGCCTTGTAACCGCAGCCAGTAACAGGTGGCAGATTGCAGAGATTATTTAGCTCCAGGACACGCTCATTTGGGCTGAACCGTTAAGTATGTATGTATGTCTTTATTTATATAGCGCCATTAATGTACATAGCGCTTCACAGCGGTAATACACGTGGCAATCATATGAATAACAAATAACTACAAATAACAGATGATGGGAATAAGTGCTTCAAACATAAAAGTAACATTTAGGAAGAGGCGTCCCTGCTCGGGGGAGCTTACAATCTAATTGTAGACATAATGTAGTCTAATTAAGTCATGAAAACTGACTCATTCACACATTTCTAGTCAAAAATGGCATATGTCTCATAATTGTTTTTGCAATTATTTGATTTCTTTACTGTAGCTTTATGCTTTTTTCGCCACAGACAGTTGCTTGAAAATCCATTGGGTTTGTTTTGGGCACTTTTATATAGCTGCTAATTCTCCTAATTGGCTCATGTTAAATATGACCCAGGCTCAAATTTAGATTGTAAGCTCTATGGGGCAGGGCCGCGTGCCTGCAAAATTTTATGCTGCATACAGTGTCAGCTTTATATAAGGAAAAAAAACAATTATATTAAACACCTTTGCTGCCAATGAAGGAGTTGAACTTTAAATATTCTCCTTATGTTCCATCACTGGGCTTACTTAATTGGAATGAATGCCATTTTAATTAAAACTGCCTATTAATTACACTGCCCCACAGATCAACACAATTATTTCAGATTGGCTTTCGTATGCCTTGACCTGCAACGATGGGATCTCCGGAAATCTGCCTTCTATGTCACGTTGAAACTCCCCCTCCCGCCCCCCTCTGTCTGCTCCTGTCTTCCCCTTTCAGAGCACACAGCAGACTATTATTATCCTGCTCTAAATAAATCACCAATTTACTGTTCAAGAGAATATCTGATTGGATTTTAAATGGGCAGCATCCCGGAGGGCACAACGCAGAATCGTGTCTTAATGCAGTCGATATTATTAATTTCTCACTCTCCCTGGGGCGGTGCTAACTGGGGTCGGACACCGACCCAACTGAGTGTGGGTGTAAGAGAGGTGCGCAGAGGTACATTTAAGGGAGGCCGATTAGGGTGACATTTTATCTTGGCTATATTGCACCTGTTCCTTTAACGAGGAAAAACATACAAAAATAAACAAAACAAAGGCCTACTCCACTTTGGATAATAACTAAACCTTTACTCTAGCCCTTTCTAACTGGGTGGGTAGCTAACCTGGTTACGATCCAAAACACACACACACACACAAACACACACACACACACACACAGCACCCACCAACAACACATATTATATATATATTAAATGATATATCTATAATATTATATATAATACTCATCAAAAAAATAATAGTATAACCCGTTCTGTGGCTAAAACAAGCTTTTATTTTTGATGGCACGCTTTTTTCTTATACCAACTGCGCCTCTTTCCGGCGTATTTATCAATGAATGAACGAAAAGAAGGTAACGTTCAAAAAAACAGTGTCGCTTGGAAATGTTATCTGTGCTGTTTTTTCCTCCTGTCCTCTTCCCCCGTGTTTACCATTGTTTAAATGGACTAGAGGTGTACATGGTTACTGAAAGCAGTGAGAATAGTGTGTATGTGTATACAGTGTGATAAAAATGAATGAGGACCCCCGTATATACAGTTCTTTACACAAGGTGTGTGTGGATTTGGTAACTGATATAAATGGATGTGGGTTAGGGTGTGGAAAGTGAGGTTAGTGAGCAGGCACAACTAAAAGTTTGTTGTGGACTTAGTGGGCCCTTTGTGTATAGGGATGGAAAAACAGAGTATGAGTAAATGTGTGAGAGACACTTATTATTTTTGCTTTGGAAGCTCGCAAAACAAATGTACTGATACCAAAAATCTCATTAATATATATCATATATTGATATAAATATATATCATCGTCTCTCTCTACCTCGCTTCGCTCTCTCTCTCTCTATCTACACCTCTCTCTCCCTCTATCTCTCTCTCTCTATCTACTCTCTCTTCTAATCTATTGACTGTAAAAACTCGCACCTCGTCCTGGATTTACCAGCCTCACAGCCGACTCACAATTACACCAATCGTCAATAATGGTACACCCGATGACTATATCAAGATACTAATATACAAAATATATAAAATTGTGAACTCCCTGGTGGTGTAATGTGATTGTGAGTGTGGACGCATTATACCACCCCCCCCGCCCCTTTAACGAAAAATCTATAGACCCACTCTCCCATCTGAAATAACCACTAGGATATACACAAACCACCCGATCTTCTCCCAATCTCTAAAACAACACACTGGCTAAAAAATATTAAAATATTTGTATAAAAATTGTATTCCATGCACTGGATGGGATATTACTTTGAAGGAGTTTGGAACGATCTTGGCTTCTTTTTCTTGTGTTCACCCACCCCCATCCCAATGAATTCCAGTAGAAAAGCAAGCGCCCGATCCATGTTAAAACCCCAATAAAAATTTTATAAAAAAAATGACAAGACAAATGCACACTCCCCAAACAATATTGCAATTCAACTACGGATTGTACTGTTGGGTAAAAGGTAAACCCATGGGCCAACATGTAGCACTGCTCAGCCGACCGCTTTCTTCGTTACGTCGACCCCTCACTGCTGCCGAGGACGAGTCCATCGTGACACCGACGGCAGCGTGAGGTCTGCGTACGAAGCAAGTCGTCGGCGACAGTCTACATGTTTGGCGAATGGTTTACCATACGTACAATGCCGGATTTTTCATGACAAATTGTTGATTGTGCATTTGTCTTGTCATTTTTTATGCAATTTGGGTATGTGGTTTACACTGGAAAATTCGGCTCTTTTTTCCCTCCTCCTCCTTCTCACTCTCCTCTCTCAGTCATCCCGACTCACCTCGTCATCTCTCTCCGCTCTTCATATATATAGATATTATAATATATAAAGTAAAAGCACTGTTCTCATCTCATGCTTAGCAGGCGCAAACCCACCCCCCAAGCCTTTCCCCATTTTAATTTTATCACCCAGCACACAAGCACTTCCAAACTGACACAAGGGATCTGGGAATGACATGCAAATGAGCACACACAGTGCATTCCACGTTTGTGCTTCAAAAAACGTTTTAACATGTTCCCTATATCTATATATTATTTATATATATATTATATTATCTATGTTGATACAATCACTGTCTCTATGTTTTACTATGGACTTTCCACACACAGAGAGTTCATTTCATTTCCACTAGAGAAGCCAACCAGCTGCAAACTATTGAGGTCAGCTGAACACTGATTCTCATACGGTGTTTTATACACATTAAAGTCATGAATTGACTACCACCGCACTGAAAGACGATGCTATTCCCAGAGAAGGTGACAGAGAAGATTACCTCCCCAGCTGTGAAGGCCACACAGATCCCCCTAGGCTTGCTGAGTACGGTGGTCGGCTGAGCCGTGCTGGGACTACCTGGGTTGTTAATCCCAGGAAGAGGAAAGAGGATGCGAGACCAAATGCTGAGCAGGGATGTCCATGTCCTTAACATTGGACTTATTTACAGGGGAGCTTGCTCGAGCTATCGATACATCTGACTCATCCCCTAGAAAGAGGATGCGATAGACCGAGAAGCTTAAAGCAAGTACAAAAACCTCTGCCCATAAACCTGTGGAATAGCAGATCATAGAAACACATAGAATAATGCTAAGTGTGCAGAGCCTGTTACATGTTTCTGAGCCTATCACTAGTACCATGTTTTTTTTGGTTTTTGGGGTGGGATCAGTAACCATCATTAGCTATCCTCCAGTTAGTATAGTCTGAATACTGCATTTAGTGTTCGTCTCCTATATAGGATTTAGTAGGGGGCGGCTCGATTTCTTTTCTGCTTTTTTGATTTCAAACAGGGGACATGGTTTTTCTATTAGTAGAAAAATTCGAAAACCAGAATTGTCGTAGGGTACACTCCCTGTCCCTACGCAAACCCCCCCACCCCTCGATCAGTAGCCCTCCCTCTAACTACATCTAGACCCTTTTTTTCAAAATGGGGAAACCAATTCCTCATACATCTCTTCGCTTCGCTCACTCGGCTCCTAGAGTGTTCTCTTGTCCGTTTTTTGACCGGCATTCCACACTCGCTTTTACCCTCCGTTTCTATCCTTTCCTTATCCAAGAGCAATCCGCCTAATCGAGCTCCCTCCTACTACAGCCTGCTCCTTTTTCCCCTCTTCCTGCCTCCATCTGTTTTCCCGTGCGGAGAAGGAAGAAAAGACAGAAAGGAGATGCAAGGGCCGGGGCCAGAGGAGGAAAGAGAGGTTGCGCAAGAACCTGGGTAGGACAGACAGGGGGAAGGTGGCGGTAAAGCGGCAAACACAACCTGGGCGACCGGAAGGAATTGTATAAGTAGAAAAGAAGTAAGTAAAGGGAAAGCAGGCGAGAGGGAATGGGACAAGCCCGTAACAGTAAGAGCATACCGAAGGAGACCACTCCCCGTCCCATAAATTCTCCCAAGAATGTCAAAGGTTGCCATACGATCGCGCCTATAAACATCCCTGGCGGGCGGGACGATGGAACCAAATCGGAGCATGCTGACAGAACATTAGCGAACCATAACACACCGAAACACAGGATAAGCGTGGAGGAGGGACAAGAGAAAAGTCCAAGGTAAAGGACGATAATAATTGGAGACGAGAACATACAAGCGGCAAAAGGAGGATGTCGCCGCAGTACTAAACGAGACGAAGACAGAGTGCGAGCGAGGAGCGTGAGGGAGGCAAAAAGGACATATAAAAAAAACCACAGCCAGACGAGTTGAGTATGGACCGACAGGGAACGGGGGAAAGGGAGAGCGAGGGAGAACGAGACAGAGCCGACCGGCAAGAAGCGGAAGAGAGAGGCACGAGGAGGAAACAAGAGCCTAACCAGGGGACCGAGTAGAGGAAAAGGTAAAGAGGTAAACGTTTCTCCTGCCATTAATCTGGGACATAGATCCTACGCCGGCAGAGACATCCCATATATACACAATGGTCCAAACAGAAAGTCTCTTATCTGTTTTCTGTTGCTGTAGGGGAAGACCTCTCTGTTCTTCTGGGTCACATCCTTGTGTATTGGCATTCTCTGTGTCCGGTAATGGAGTCTTTGTACCCTTGTCTTGCTGTCAGCATACAGTCCTTCTGTGTGCATCAAGACTGCATATATTCCCTCAGTCAGCCAGTTTGGGCTAAGGAAATCTCTGCACTCCTCCTTCTCCTTATGTCGAGCCTAAATGTGAGCTAAGGTATCTCTCTCCTTCTTTCTCTCACACAGCTTTTTCCAAGATAGTCCTAATCCGCCTGTGAGTCTGGTTATTTGCCTGTGTTGCAATTAACCACACACGTGCTGGATTTAGATGCATTTTTCTCCCAACAGTGTAAGTCCCTGTTACGTGGTGTCATTGTTTCCAAACTCAAAAACACGGTTTCTAGATAATAAGTAGTTTATTATGCATAGTAAAAGCACAGTATGGTCCTAACACAAAAGTCAATGAGACTCCTGCCAAAAGGTGTCCACGGCTTTTTATATAACATTTTGATTCCTTTGTTTAAAATTGGTTACTAGGCAGATTATAATAACCACTCCTTAATTCTTAAACCAATCATCTACAGAGGTCATATAAAATCTGGTAAAAACAGTGTTTAAAAAAACTCTCTATAGGAGACCAGTACTTCTTGATACCAAACGTGGGCGTTACTTCAGCACCAGTCGTAAATCTACTGTGCGAATTTCTCATTTACACCACACACACACCATTCTCCACACAAAAAGACACTACAAAACAGACAAAATGGAATAGAACTCACCTTCAATCCATCCCCAGAGACCCCACCCCAGTCCACTTCAGTAATATCAACAGTATATATAATTCACAAAATTATTCATCAGTGGGAATGTGCAAAACGGGTAACAAACACAAAACATTGGTTAAAAAAAAGTGCTATTAAACCACTCTCACCAGAAAATGTCTTGGGGTCAAATTGCTACTTGGTTGTTTTTGGGTGCCAGATCATGTGCTCACTAATACACTCATAACAAGACTGTCCGACCCACTCTCCCAGTTTCATGAAAGCAGCAAGGGATTCCCAGACCCACAGAGTATGTGATGGAGAAAGACATTAACACCAAATGACTTGCCATTCTGAGAAGACAACAAGGACCTTGTGTCTAAAGATCGTTTATTACCACCCCATTACCTACCGGGAAATTCTGCACAAAATATGCGTAACATACTTACCAATTGTTTACATATCACGTTACCGGGGTGCATAAATGCTGGTTACATCTGTGGTCTTGGTCTGCATCTTATGCTTTCTTAGAACAAAATAAGGTTATTCAATCTCTGTAATAATGCCGATCGGAATTCGGACAACTATCCATGGAAATACCCATTGGCTTCTGTGGGAGTTTTCCATGATAGAGCCCCGAACAGCACTATTTCACTTAATGAATACCCCCAATAGTCCACTGATGGTATTATAGGTTCTACAATTTATAAGACTGTTTTATATGTTTTTTCTTTTTTTTACATGCTTTATATATTAGAACGCGAGACCACATCACTCTCCAGATGTGCAGTGTAAAACAAAGCTTACTTTTATATCCCACTAGCTGAGCATGTGGTCTGAAAGCCAGACAACAGGACATGACCCAAGGCCTTCAATAACAGAACGTTTTTATAGGAAACCCCTAGAACACAGATATCTATAAATGTATTGCTCCAACATAACAAAGAGGATCATCCACTACAGGCACATAGCTATCACACAATTCGCTGCGTGTTTGTGTATTGGTGTCTCTCCCCAGTCCCATTAACCCCGGGCATAAAAGAGGCCCAGGTGTTAAGCCGGCACAATATTGGAGAGCTTAAAGGTGTTGTTCCTGTAGCAGGCCTGCCTGTCGCAACTCGAAAGACTTCAGTATCCTTTGTAACAGTATAGAGGTCCCCTTTATTTACTCATGCCTTCCAGGAGGCCGCAAAGCGGGAGCAAGCCTGCTCTCACTCGAAGCACCTGCACATGAGCAGGGAAGATTTGTGTCCAGCCAAGTTGCGCGCGCAGGGGGGGGTGCATGCCGGATGTCACGAGCGGTTCACCCTTATTGGTGTAAACCGTGCATGTGACGCGGGGCAACAATGACAAATTCAAAAGAATGTTTCTCGCCAAGTAGCAAAGCGATCAATGGCATGTGACGCGTGTGCGTTCACACACGCTGGTCGTTCTCAGCCTGGACAGCCCTTATTCCTGTAGGCAACACACAGGGACTGCTCTCCCACATCTCTGTAGTTCTCCTCCTCTGTCTTCATCTCCCTCTCTTCGTTTTTATTCTCTGTATTTCCTGAATGCCCCTGACTGAGCCTTTGCCCTATGATTGGCTGTGAGGTCATGTGTCCCTATCTCACAGAGATGGTGGAGATGGTTCTAATTTATCCTGCTGTCTACTGTTGCACTTAGGCTGCGCTATAATTCCGACAACACGACGTTGCATCAAAACAAATGTATGAATCCGTCCCTACGCGCTTATAGTAGGAGCAACGCACGCCGCGTCGACTTGGTCTCGATCGCTGGAAGTCATTCAATTTGATTTTTTCAGCGACCGCAACGTACGTCAGTGTCGCCGTTGTGTCACCGTTGTCGAGACTATAAGTACGGCCTTAGTCTTTGGCTCATCTCTTTGCATACACACCACAGAGGAGCCAGCCGGGAGCAGCATGCATACATAGCTGTATCCTATCAAGGGTGTTACACAGCATGGTGGATGCACAGCAACTGAAATGGAAATATACTATGTGGGAGCAGACTACTTTTGAAAATGACCACTGTGTTTCTAATCTAGGGTCCCGAGAGAGTTGAGGACGATTATCTCTATTCTTGGTCAATGGCTAATTCAGGAACACCGCCCAAAGACAATAGGGTCCTATTTTTATCAGAATACACTTCAAGACTCAGAATGCCTCTATCAAAATATGTTTTCAATCAACGTGATAGAGAGATTGCACGTGCAAAAAGTTATCTTTGTGTCTGATTAGCAGAGATTTGAAGGATGACAACAGATGACAAAAAAGAATACACTGGAAGGTGAAGTACCTATATACTGTAAATGAGATTCTTAACATACAGTAATGTTTGAGATGCCATCACTACAATGTAAAGGGTTAAGGCCACTCCAAAATAAGATCAACCTACAGTAACATTTTACAGTTTACCGGTACTGTTGGTTCAAGAAGTCCATGCCCAGGCAAAATCCAATGTACACTCGAGAAAAAAGGGACCAGCGCTACCAGCCGATTTCTAAATAAAGTAAATGTATTGTGCCACACAACTTTCGACCAATAGGTCTTTTTCTCAATGACTAGGCAACTTGAGAAAGACCTTTGGTCGAAAGTTGTGTGTGCACAATAAATTTACTTTATTTAGAAATCCGTGGACGCTGGATCCCTTTTTTCCTGAAATGCCATCAGACCGAAGAGGTCCCATCTTTAAACTGGCTTTATATAGAATTATTCTCTTGTGCTCTTCTGTGAGGGCATAAACATGTCATTGTCCTCGAAATTTTAACACCACATTGATGAGAAGAGGAAGAGAGACTGGTGTTGTAAGACAGTGAATGCTGTGTTTATCAATCTCCCAGCCTACTGTCTCCCTAGTGTTTTGAATTTTGCTATTTAAGAGTCAGATCTCAGAGGGCGCTTTCCATATTTTTTACCCATTGAGTATTTGCAAGCAGCTTTTTACTGTGTTTGGGACATTTGCTGGCTTAGTTACTATCCGACGCGACAACGCACACACTTTGTGTGACAGACGCCGATTGATGACGTCACACACACGCACAACTGTGAACAACCCGTAACCGCAAGGAGAGTAACCTTCTCTTCAACAACGCAGAGTGGCGTCCCATCGTGAAGTAGGAGAACTTCAACTTGGAGCCGCTTTTTGTTATCCTGGTCCCCTGCTAGCAGAGAGAGAAACATCCAGCCTGAACAGCGGATTCCTGTATTCCTTGGTGTCGTGTTCACGAGTGGTACACATGTCCCTAACCAATGTCATGCTGTTTATTTTTAATCTCTTGATTCGACAATACTTACCACTGTTATAAAAATATTTACTACTTTAATATACATACACACTTGAGGTTTTTTTGTGCTATTTTTTCTTTTTCATTTTGTATCAGATCTCATTTAACTGTTTAGGGAGGAACAACCGATGATTTAGGCAGGGCATCCTGATTTTTAACAGGCAGTGTAAGCGGGTCCAGCGCACTTTAAAAAAAATATTGTTTTTGTTTAATATATGCAGCATTTGGTTAGCTTTATTGAAAATAATTACAAGCTGCCAATCGATTTGTTCCCCGTGATCAATCAGCAATTATCCTGTTTCCTGGGTTATTTAATGGCCGCCTTTCAGTTCAATCAATCCTTCAATCACTGTAACTCTTCAGCTACAATGTACCCTTGTAACGGCAATTGTCAATTCAAGTTTGCACGTCTCAGTAACTGCTGGGATATTGGCAACAAATTATCACAAGCAGGAAAGTGTTTGCAAAATTTTTGCACTGCGTGGGAAGTGTGCTAAGCCTGCTATAGAAAACAAAAGGATGCTCGATATATTAAACTCAATAAAATGCTTAATAGGGCTCATGCACTAAGGTTCATAAAATCACCGGCCATTTAAATCACCGTTTTATGAGCGTTGGTATCACGGTATTTAGAAAGCCTTCATTACCTGTCATAGCAAAATTCACAAAACGGGCGATATTATCCGGTGATCTGATGAACGACCCTCTGAAAAGGCCGTACCCCGGCGAGTTTATCTGCTACAGAGAGATCTCTCTGAGAGAGCGTTCTCTCCCTGTGCACATCTCGCCCGAATGCATGTGTATAAATTTTAATTTGGTTATAAGAGTTTAGATGAGCCAGGGGTCTCCTGAGCGAGACTGCAATGGTTTCAGCCTCGGAGACCCCCTACTTCCTGAGATACAAGGCCCATTATGGGTGCCGGTATCTCCTCATTTATTTTATTCCCATGGTCATGTGACGTGGAAATTAAAAATGCATAGAGATACTGGCCCCCCATAACCGGGCCTGTATCTCGGGAAGTACGGTGTCCGAGGCTATCCTCTATGGTATGATTTTACTGTAATGCATTTTTATTGCATAGGGTTCATGCCAGGGGTCTCTTGGTGCTAATATATTAATGTCTCAGCTCCAGATATTCCCGCGTCAATCCTATGCAGGAAAATGGTATTTTTTTCATAAGTCCCCCATCTCGCTTTCTCTGCAGTTTTTCCAACACCTTATACACCAACTTTTTCTGGCGTGAGGATTTGTAATAACAACCATTCTGGACGCGGTGATAAGTCTTTCATAGCCAATCACTGCTACTAATTGCGTGCGTGCGTTAATGAACCGCCGAAAAGAGCTGTGTATAAGTGGCTTATACCGCTGCCTCGAGATTTTTTTTATGACCAATTTTTTTGGAGCGTCATCTCTTTTATCACCACTTATACACCGCTTCGAATACAGTAGGCATTGGGCGATAAGTGTTGATAAGTGGCTTATGAATGCTACTGCTAGGCCCCTTAAGAGTTGAATATAAGTTTAAACAGGCAGTATTATCTAATAATTTTGAACTGATTTATTAAAAAAAACACACACATATAAAATTGCTTGGATTGACATCATTAAGAGGTGTTCCAAAGAAGTGTGTTCATATATAAGAGGGTGTTTGGTCCTGTGGAATGAGGGGACTCCCTCAACATCAGGGTAAATTGATAGACAGATCATGTTTTTTGTTTTTCCAGCTTGAAAGCCGCAATTATTTGTAACTTCTGTTACAATGCACAACGCTTTTTTTTTGGGGAGCCTGATAAAAGGTGACCTGAGGATTTGGAACGCCAAAAAACCTCTGCAAAAGAAATGGATCAAGGAAAGAAAACACTTCTCTGTTACTTGAAGAGGAATACCATGCAAGAGTGTGGCTAAGTGCAGACAGATGCCTGCTCAAAATTTCAAGCACCTGTGTATCGTGCTCCAAACTTCAGGGATATTAATCAGCTGGCATGTCTGAGACAGAGACGCAAGCTAATTTTAGCAAACACTACCCCTCTGGATGCACTAGTACTGGGACATGGGCCCAACGCAGCTTCCCTGTGAGTCGGACCTGGGCTGCATTAAAATGGTGTAATGTATCATTTGTGACTTCCATTGGCATGTTCCGGTACTGGTACCAATCACAATGCTGTAGGCCACCTCTCAGTGTTGGAGAACAGTTCAGCTTCAACCATGCAAATGAAGCAGCTCAGTTCTTTTAGCTCAGCTGCTTCATAGCATATCGAATAACATCCACTGTGATGGGCGTAAAAAACTGCGCAGTGTAGGACGCGCCATGCGGGATTCTACGTGCGTCACAATCCATAGTTAACATATTGAGGTTGTTTCGCAAATTCTGCACATTTGCTATTTATTATTCTAAACCTTTTAGTCTTCAGCAGTCAACAGCACCCTGCTCTGCTAAGAGGAGACTCTTCTAAAGCAGGTTGGCCAACTCCCGTCCTCAGGGCCACCAACCAGTCTGGTTTTAGTTCCCTGCTACAGGATATCCCCTACACATGTGGCTCATTCATTCGAAAGCCACTACTGATTTAGCCACCTGTGCTAAGCAGGGATATCCCCAGTCTTAAGGATGGAGTTGGCCACCCTGTTCTAGAGGTGTTTTGTTTTTCAAATTTTTCATTACAGGTGCAGTGACGGTAGGGGTAATGTGACTAAAGCTTTAATATGGTCAGCTGCCACTACCCCACCGTCAGTAACTTTTGTATATTGTTTTAACTGTATATGTATTCTGTAAGTCATGGTTCCAGCACTTTAGGGACCGGGTATAATTTTGTCTTCAGTGGAATGCTGCAAAGGGGTCTGTTACTTTGCTTGTCTGTGTTTTGTTGTCCTATTCCCACACAAACACAAATA
>WSYH01016087.1:0-13557 GCA_036426205.1 Ascaphus truei
ATTCCTGCTCAGAATGGCCCACGGATTCCTGGATTCCTGCTCAGAGTGGCCCACGGATTCCTGGATTCCTGCTCAGAGTGGCCCACGGATTCCTGGATTCCTTCTCAGAATGGCCCACGGATTCCTGGATTCCTTCTCAGAATGGCCCACGGATTCCTGCTCAGAATGGCCCACGGATTCCTGGATTCCTGCTCAGAATGGCCCACGGATTCCTGGATTCCTTCTTAGAATGGCCCACGGTTTCCTGGATTCCTTCTTAGAATGGCCCACGGATTCCTTCTCAGAATGGCCCACAGATTCCTGGATTCCTTCTCAGAATGGACCACTGATTCCTGGATTGCTTCTCAGAATGGCCCACGGATTCCTGGATTCCTGCTCAGAATGGCCCACGGATTCCTGGATTCCTTCTCAGAATTGCCCACGATAATATTAGTTTAACAAACATATCCCGGCCGTCAATCAAATGGACCCGCTGACCAGATATTACAGACAACCAAACATGCTTTAAGAATGATGAGTGAGGATACTGGCTGACAACGCGTGCCAGGTGTCTCCTTGTTCAACATACCACTCCATGCCCGACTATTGAAGGTATTCCGGCTGTTTAGGGGTCTGTTTCACCCCAGACCTATCTGTAGAAAAAGCAGGAACACGTCCTGGACTCCTCCTTATCATTATCCCTGCGTTCCTTCACTCCACAAGATCTCGTATTTGGGAAGAGCGCCAAAGGAGAACCAAGGGGGGTTCCTGCTACAGTTACAGGACCTGTCTCCTAGAGGGTCAAAACCACTGATGGACAAGGCTGGCATCGCCATATGGACCAGTTCCAAAGATTCTCAACCCCACAAGTAACACCACATCAGAAGAGCCTTGTGGCGAGCCTCCAGTTTCCGACTTCTTGGTTTTTGAAGACCCCCCACCTGCCGAGGAGGATAAGCCTGTCTGCACAAATTCAGATTTCGACACTATACTATAGAGAGACCAAAGCACAGAAGAATACGCCCCAAATAGGGCGATTACACTGGCTAAAGGGGGGAGTGTGTTGAATGTTGTGTATACACCGTGAGTGTAATGGGATTAATGCCGGTGACAGATCTCATATGACACATAAGGGTTGATGTGTGAGACTTGTGCTGTGTGTTGCGTTTCTCTGGTGTGTAAGGGTTATGTGACACAGTGGGGGGGGGTTACGTGACACAGTGGGGGGGGTCTCACCTCGTACAGATAGTCGAAGATCTCAAGGATGGTGAGAATACTAGCACCGATAAACAGGCCCATCTGCCCCCCGATGTCACCTGAGAGAGAGTATCACAGAGAGAGCGTCACACAGAGAGAGAGTGTTACACAGAGAGAGAGTGTGCATTACACAGAGAGAGAGAGCGTCACACAGAGAGAGTGTGTGTGCATTACACACAGAGAGACAGAGAGAGAGTGTGCGTCACACGGGAAGAGAGAGAGAGAGAGAGAGTGCGTCACACAGAGAGTGGGTCACAGAGAGAGAGAGTGTGCATAACACAGAGAGAGAGTGCGTCACACAGAGAGAGTGTTACACAGAGATAGGGAGTGTTACACAGAGAGTGAGAGTGTTACACAGATAGAGAGTGTGTCACACAGAGAGAGAGTGTGCGTCACACAGAGAGAGTGTGTGTTGCACAGAGAAAGAGAGTGTGCGTCACACAGAGAGAGAGAGGGAGAATCAGACAGTATCAGAGCACACTCCTTCCCTCACATACCCAGCGCTCTCCCTCACACACCCAGCGCTCTCCCTCACACACCCAGCACTCTCTCTTTACATACCCAGCGCTCTCCCTCACACACCCAGCTCTCTCTCTCCCTCACACACCCAACTCTCTCTCACACCCAGCTCTCTCTCTCACACACACAGCTCTCTCTCCATCACACAGCCAGCTCTCTCTCTCCCCCTCACACACCCAGCTCTCTCTCTCTCACACAGCCAGCTCTCTCTCTCCCTCACACACCCAGCGCTCTCTCTCCCTCACATACCCAGCTCTCTTTGTCCCTCACACAGCCAGCTCTCTCTCTCCCTCACACAGACAGCTCTCTCTCTCTCCCTCACACAGCCAGCTCTCTCTCCCTCACACAGCCAGCTCTCTCTCCCTCACACAGCCAGCGCTCTCCCTCACACACCCAGTGCTCTCCCTCACACACCCAGCGCTCTCTCCTTTACATACCCAGCGCTCTCCCTCACACACCCAGCTCTCTCTCTCCCTCACACACCCAGCTCTCTCTCTCACACCCAGCTCTCTCTCTCACACACCACCTAGCGCTCTCCCTCACACAGCCAGCTCTCTCTCTCTCCCTCACACAGCCAGCTCTCGTTATCCCTAACACAGCAGCTCTCTCTCTACCTCACCCCCCACAAACAAGCCAGCTCTCTCTCTCTCCTCTTCCACCCCACCTCCATCACCCACCACCCAGCTCTCTCTCCCTCACACCCCACCGCTCTATCTCCCTCACCACACCCCGCTTATCTTCCCAATCCGCATCTCTCTCTCCCTCACACACCCACGCTCTCTCTCCCCACACACCCAGCGCTCTCTTCTCCTTCCCACACCCAGGCGCTCTCTCTCCCCACCCACCCACGGCTCTCTCCTCCACAAACCCAGCGCTTACCTCTCCCTCCAAACACCCAGCGTCTCTCTATCCCTCACACAGCCAGCTCGCCTCACACCGCACACCACTCTCTCTCTCCCTCGCCACACCCGCGCTCCTCTCCCTCACACACCCAGACCGCTTCTCTCTCCCTCACCAGCCCCCAGCCTCTACTCTCCCTCAACACACCCAGCGCTCTCTCCACACCCAGCGCTCTCTACTCACACCCAGCGCTCTCTCTTTCTTCCTCACACACAGCCCGCGCTCTCTCTCCACTCACACAGCCAGCTTCTTCTCTCCCTTCGGCACACCCACGCTCTCTCTCCCTCACACGACCCAGCGCTCTCTCTCCCTCACACACCCAGACGCTCTCTCTCAATATCCAGCTCTCTCTCTCACACACCAGCGCTCTCGTCTCCACAGACCCATCGCCTCTCCCACCACGCTTCTCTCTCCCCTCACACAGACCCCAGCACTCTCTCACACACCCACCTCTCTCTTCCCTCACACCACCAGCGGCTCTCGCATCTCTCCCCACAAGCCCCACAGCCGAACCCCCTCTCCTCCCCTCAACACCCAGCGCTCTCTCTCCCGCACACACCTGCGGTCTCTCTCACAAACCCAGCGCTCTCTCTCACAAAAACCCACGCCCTTCTCTCAAACACCAACCCGCGCTCTCTCTCACAACACCCACGCTCTCCGTCGTCCACACACACCCAGCGCTCTCTCACACACACCCAGCGCTCTCACCTCACACACCCAGTCGCTTCTCCCCCCCCCTCACACCCACCAGCGCTCCGCAACCCAGCGCTTCTCCCTCACAACACCCAGGCTCTCCCTCACACACCACGCTCTCCTCACACACCCAGCGCTCTCCCTACACACCATCCCAGTCGCTCTCCCTCACACCGCCCGCCCTCCTACACCCGCCTCGCCTCTCACCACACCAGCGCTCTCTCAACACACCCGCGCTCTCTCACACACCCAGCGCCTCTACTCACACAAAAAAAAACCAGTCCCCGCGTCTCTCTCACACAACCCCGCGCTCTCTCTCTCACATAAGTCCTCACAACGCCTCTCTCTACATACCAGCAGTCCTACGGACCTCATCGCCCAGCGCTCTCTCTCACACACCCACGCCTCCTCCACTCCAAACCCGAGCCTCTCTTCTCACACAACCAGCGCTCTCCCTACACACACGACACCCGCCGCTCTCCCTCACACAGCACGCGCTCTCCCTCACACGCCCACCACTCTCTCCCTCCACATCAACCCGCGCTCTCCCTCACACACACCCACGTCCTCTCTCCTCCAACACCCACGCCAGCTCTCCTCCCATCCGCCCTCTCTCTCCCTCACACACCCCAGCCTCCTCACTCTCCCTCAGCCCGCCTCTCTGTCTCAGCAACCCACGCGCTCTCTCTCACACACCCAGCGCTCTCTCTCACACACTCAGCGCTCTCTTTCACACACCCAGCGCTCTCTCTCACATACCCAGCAGTCCTACGACCTCATACGCCCCCAGCGCTCTCTCTCACACACCCAGCGCTCTCCCTCACACACCCAGCGCCTCTCTCCACGACACCCGAGCGCTAGGGGACTCCCTCACACAACCCAGAGCTCCCCTCACACAAGCCCACGCTTTCTCCCTCACACCCCCAGCGCTCTACCTCACACACTCCACGTCCTCCCTCCCTCACACAACAACCAGCTCCTCCCCCACGCACCCACGTCTCTCTCCCTCACACACCCCGCTCTTCTCCCTCACCGGACACCCATTAAGCGACCCCTCCCTCCATCACCAACAGCTCTCCCCCCCCTCCCAGCCCCCTTCTGCACTCAACACCAGCGCTCACGCTCATCACACCCAGTCCGCGCTATCTCATCACACCCAGCGCTACTCCTCTCACACACCCAGCGCTCTCCCTCAACGACGAGCTCGGAGCGCTAGTCTTTCACACCCAAACGCTCTCTCGTACATACCCAGCAGTCTACGACTCATACGCCGCACGCTCTCTCTCAACACACCCAGCGCTCTCCTCAACACCAGCGCCTCTCTCACCACACCCAGCGCTCTCCCTCAACCCACGACTCCAGCTCTCTCCCTCCGCTCACTCTCCTCCTCCACACCAGCAGTCCCGCGGACCTCATACACACGCGTCTCTCCAGCCAACCACCCAGTGCCTCTCTCTCACCACAACCAGCGCTCTCTCTCACACGACACGCCTCTCTCACTTACACCCAGCGCTCTCTCTCACATACCCAGCGACTCTCTGCTCACAACACTCAGACGATACTCTAACTCGCACACACCCAGCGTCTCTCTCACATACCCAGCAGTACCGCGACGGTCATACGGCCAGCGCTGCTCTCCACACACCCAGCGCTCTCTTCTCACAATCCAGCAGTCCTACGACTCTATATAATACGCCCAGACGCTTCTCTCAACACACCAGCGCTCTCTCTAATAACCCGGCAGTTCCCCGCGACCTCATACGCTTTCTTCTGTTCGATGGTCTCGTAGTTTAAAGCTTCAAAG
This sequence comes from Ascaphus truei, assembly GCA_036426205.1. NCBI lineage: Eukaryota > Metazoa > Chordata > Amphibia > Anura > Ascaphidae > Ascaphus > Ascaphus truei. Next base: position 5,153 of record WSYH01016087.1, read on the forward strand.
AAAATGTCCAGAACCATTATATTATCCCTGAGAGAGAGAGAAGAGACCGTCAGCTGTGAGAAGAGACCGCTCACACAGGAGAGACCGTCAGCTGTGAGAAGACCGCTTCACACCACAGGAGAGACTGTCACTGTGAGAGAAGAGACCTCACATCAGGAACAGAAACGCAGCTGTGAGAAGGAGACGCTCACAGGGCAGACTGTCAGCTGTGAGAAGAGACCTCACACAGGAGAGAACGCAGCTGTGAGAAGAGACCTCACACAGGAGAGACCATCAGCTGTGAGAAGAGACCGTCAGCTGTGAGAAGAGACCGCTCACACAGGAAGACTGTACGCTGTGGAGAAAACCTCAACAGGGAAACCGCAAGCTGTGAGAAGAGACCCTCACAGGGGAGTACTGGTCAGCTTTTGAGAGAGACCTCACAAGGAGACGACGACTGTGAGAATAGACCTCACCAGGAAGGTAGAACGCAGCTGTGAGAAGAGACCCTCACACAGGAGTAACCCATCACTGTAGAAGAGACCTACACAGGCGAGAAGCAGCTGTGAGAAGACGGACACCTCACACAGGAGTGACCATCAGCTGTGAGAAGGAGGACTCAAACAGAGATGGAGGACCGCAGCTGTGAGAAGAGGACGCTCAACAGTAGAGAGACCATTAGCTGTGAAAGAGAACTCACACAGTAGAGACCGTCAGCGTGAGAGAAGAGACACTTCCCCATGGAGAACGTTCAGCTGTGAGAAGAGACCGCTCACACAGGAGAGACTGTCAGCTGTGAGAAGAGACCTCACACAGGAGAGAACGCAGCTGTGAGAAAGTACTCGCTCAACAGGAGAGACTGTCAGCTGTGAGAAGAGACCTCACACAGGTAAGACCATAGCGGTGAGAAGAGCACTCACACAGGGGAGGACTGTCAGCTGTGAGACTAGACCGCTCACACAGGAAGACTGGCCAGCTGTGAGAAAGACACTCAACACAGGAGAGAACGCAAGCTGTGACGAAAGACCGCTCAACAGGAGAGACCCGGTCAGCGTGTGGAAGAAGAGAACCTCACACAGGAGGAGTAACGCAAGCTTGAGAAGAGACCTCACACAGGAGAGACCGTCAGCTGTGGAGAAGAGACCTCACACAGGAGAGACTGTCATGCTGTCGAGACGTAGACCGATCACACAGTGGGAGAGGACGTCAGCTGTGAGAAGAAGACCTCACACAGGAGAGAGAGAAAAAAAATCGCAGCTGTTGAATGAGACCGTCTCACCAAGGAGAGACCTGTCAGCTGAGAGAGAGACCCTCACACAGGAGATAACGCAGCTGGGGAGAGACCTCAAAAGGAGTGACGACCGTCCAGCTTGAGAGAGAAGAACCTCACAGGAGAGACTGTGTCAGCTGTGAGCGGACCGCTCACACAGAGAGACTGTCAGCTGTGAGTAAAGAACACTCACCACATAGGTAGACCGTCAGGCTGTAAGAAGAGACTCCACACGGAGACGCACTGTGTAGGAACCCACAGGGGCACGCGTGAGCTGTCATGTAAAGAGACCGCTCACACAGGAGTAGACATCAGCTGTGAGAAGCCACAGGAGGACTGTCAAGCTGTGAGAAGAGGACCGTCACACCAGGAGAGACCGTCACATCTGTGAGAAGAGACCCCACACAGGAGAGAACGCAGCTGTGTGAGAAGACCTACCAGGAGAGACCGTGCGTAAACCCACGACAGTGAAGACGGTCGCTGTGAGAGAGCCGCTCACACAGGAGGAGACGTCAGCTGTGAAAGAAGGAGACCCTTCACACAGGAGAGGAGACACCGTCAGCTGTGAGAAGAGACCTCCACACAGGAGAGCTTGCAGTGTGAGACGAGGACCGCTCCACGACGGGAGAGAATTCCAGCTGTGAGAAGAGACTGTCACACATGGAGGAGAGACCCGCTCCAGAGAGACTGTTCAGATAGAAGAGAACTCACACAGGAGAGAACGCAGTGTGGAAGAGCCTCTCACACAGAGAGCATCAGCTGATGAAGGCCGTCAGCTGTGAGAAGAACCGCTCACACAGAGGAGAGATGTAGCCGTGAGAAGAGTCAAAGGGACAGCTGTTGATAAAGAACCGCTCACACAGAGATACCGTCACTTCTGTGAGAAGAGACCTCGCACACGGGAGGAGTTAGCTTGAGGACCGCTAACGGAGACAAGCTGTTGAGAATAGACCCTCCACAGCGGAGATGTCACTTGAGAAGGCTTCCTGAGGACTCAGCTGTGAGGGCACAGTACGCATGTTAGGGCACGAGCACACTGGTACACGTAGAGGGCAACAGTACACAGTGAGAGCACAGTACACCAGGGAGGGCACAGAGTACAACAGTGAGGCATGTACACAAAAGTGAGAAGCGACAGTACCACTGTTACACAGTGAGGGCACAGTACACAGTGAGGGCACAGTACACAGTGAGAGCACAGTACACTGTACACAGTGAGGGCACAGTACACAGTGAGGGCACAGTACACAGTGAGAGCACAGTTAGTAACGTGAGGCACACAGTGAGGGCACAGTACAGAGTGAGGGCACAGTACAGAGTGAGGGCACAGTACAGAGTGAGGGCACAGTACACAGTACACAGTGAGAACACAGAACACAGTACACAGTGAGAACACAGTACACAGTGAGAACACAGAACACAGTACACAGTAGGAAAACACACGAACACAGTACACATGTTGAAAGCCAAACACAGTAACAGTACACGATGAGACACAGCGACAGAACACAGTACACAGGTGAGACCTATCAACCCACATATGTCTAGAACCCCCACACAAAACACAGTACACTAGTGCACCCGCGGACACCAGTACACAGTGCAGAACACCGTACATAGCAAGAGTCACAGTACACATGTGAGAACACGAAGTAACAGTAGATACACAGTACAACAGTTGAGAACACTACACCAGTGAGAACACAAACACACAGTACACAGTGAGAGACACGACCACAGTAAGAGCAACAGTACACAGTGAGAACACAGACACAGTGAGAACCAATACACAGAGTAGGAGACTCACGCGATATACTCCTCAACTCCGTTGTATTTACGGGCAGGTATCTCCGCTGACGCTTTGCTAGGAATCTCGGACCCATGGAAGAGTCACTTCCCGTATCTTACACGCGTGTTCACGGGGTCTCGCACACGCAATACGTGTTTATCCTTCTCACCAGGTAATCTGATCAAGGGACAAGGAGACAGTCACCCCCTGTATACCCTGCGTACCACCATACACCACCGCCTCCCATAATACCTGTATATATCCACAGACCAATATACCTTGTGACAGTCACTATCTTTGTAATGCGGGAGAAGAGTGTGGCATATGGGGGCCTTCCCATGCATGCAGGCCAGTTAAATTCCTCTGGAGAGGCTAGCGACAGGTTGCTCAACCAATGTAAAGCCAGAACCCCGAAATGAAACTGGGTTTACATTTGCAGAGAGACAGAAAACTGCCACAGCAGAGAGGAGCTTTTCCCCAACCAGTGAGGACGCGGTTGGTCTGGTCCCCAGGTCGCAGGGTAGAAGCAGGTTTTGTGGGACCATCTTGGGAATCACACCAGGAAACAGAAGGTCCACAGACCCTGTTCCAAGGAAACCAAACGTTCCAGAACTAGATGGAAGCAGACTTGATGTGACCAGAGGGATTGCCTGGACTCACATGGGTCAGTTTCCCCATCTAACAGGAAAGGACTTAATATTATTCCCTGATATAATGTCTCTAACACTGAGGTATGTTTTTGGGCGAGCTGTTAACTTCCTTAGCTGCCGGCCGTACGGCCCGGTAGATAGGGGGATATGCTGTGTAGGAAGTCTCCCAAGGGCGAGTAGGTTTTTATTTATGGTTTTGTGTTTTTCTTAAAGGGGACAGTGTGCTTATTCTTCTGTGTGTTTATTGAGAAATAAAACCAGTGAGTTAAGCCTCCCCATTGTTTCGCATCTCTACTACACCCGCCACGAGGCTGCACTGCCAACATGCCGTATATATCACAGCCCCCTGTGTATACCTGTGTATATAACCACCACTGTTATATCACAGTCCCCTGCCACGAGGCATTCCTGCCCATAACCTGTATATATCCAGCTCACCGTTATACCTGTGTTATACACAGCTCCTGTATACCTCGTATATATCACATTCCCCTGCCACGAGGCCGTCCTGCACAGCCCTTGTATCCAGGTCCCCTGTATACCTGGGTATATAACCACCCCTGTATACCTGTAATACTTCAGTCCCCTGTCCACGAGGCCATCCTGTCACACCACTGTATATAAGCACAGGCCCCCTATATATATCACAGTTCCCTGTTATAGCCTGTGTAATAAACACCCTTTTACCGTTATGTCACAGTTCCCTGTATCCGTGTGTCAAAACCAACCTGTATACCTGATATGTCACATGAGCCCCGTTATATATCACGCCCCTCTATACCTGTGTATATGTCATCGGTTAGACCAGAACTTTTAACACCAAAATAACCCCTGATTCCTTTGATTGAGCAAAAGCAAGTATGATCTAACAATAAAATTGTATTTATTACAGAATGAACCACATTCGTTTACAAAAACCCTCAAATACACTTACTGGGACAGTGGGCAAACGAAAAATATTGTTCCCAAACGAAATCTTGGACAAAAACATGTCTCTAGAGCAATTTTCCCAGGAGCGGGGATTGCCTCGCACAAGAGCTGGAAACAGTCTTTGTGTCATGGCGCATGTCGTGCGTTCAGGGCAGATAGGCGGAGCTTGGGAAGTGATCCAGAGGGGGAAGCTGGCCAAAAAAAGTAGACCCCACGTCAAAGGAGCGGAGGCGCGAGAGAATTGGACGCGGAAACCCGCGGCGAGGGACAGAACCGTGCGCGCGCGTTAGCGAAAGAACCCGCCGTGGCATCCGCTTCCTGAGTGCTGACGGACTGGAATGGTGGTTCTGGCCGCTCAGGATGGCGCACCTCCCTCACGTGTGGGTTCGTGTACCGCTCAAAAGCCTTCGTGCTTCCGACGTTCCCGGGCAAGCAGTGGGGTGACACGCAGGCTGGAACGGCACTTACCACCTCCTTGACGGTGTCCTCCGACGAGGTACAAACTTTCTTGGTTGGACTGACAACCGCGTTCGATTGAATAAAAAATCTTCCTCAGGCTCTCCCACAGAAGTCCCGTATAGGTTTAAATAACCCTCCTTCACAGTAAGGATGCCCATGCGCAAATGATGTATCAGTCAGTCGTAACAATGGTTAACTTGTCTCCGAAGTCCCGTTGCCCGGCTTTACTCAAGTACACTGGTACCGATCTGAAAAAAGGCGTTAACCCCTCATTGGCACAATCGAAAATGGGTGGGCTATAAATCGATGAAAACCCTACAGCAAAGTTAATTTTTTCAAAACATAAAAAATAAGTGAGTAGTTTCACAATTCTAAAAGTTCTTAAAAACAATATCAAATAATCCTTCCCTGACTAATAACCCCAATACTCGTATACTTACTATATTGTTAAGGCTCTGCATTGCTTGCCATTCAATGATACATCCAGCTGCTCTTTATTCAAATCGTAACCCTGCCAGTATTTAAAAGCTGAGGCATAAGACAAAATCCGAATAAAACTCTCCAAAATTCCCTGGGAGGAAAAATATGTTTTTGCGAGGGTGGGAACCGTAAGACAGATATTTAAATTCTAGATAGATGAAAATAAAAGTTAAGCTAACAGCGCCACCTGAGTGTGTAATTGGAGGCGTGGGTGGTGGTATATTAGAACGATGTTCTTTTTCTATGAGACTTGGGATACAAGGGACGTAATTGGATTCCTTCATAAGTAATAAATTCAGAATGAGAATAAATCTCAAATTCACTTCGGAGTGAGTGCAGTGATATAAAGAAATCAACTTCTTAGATTTAACAATATATAGAGGCCAAAAAGTCAAAAACAAAAGATGGAGAGCGCCCGGGGCGGGGCGGGGCCGACCCACTTGCATTGAGACGAGGACTGGGCCGTGGCGGGATGGGACCAGCAGACGACGACATAGGAAAGGCGGGGGAGGGACTCACGAGAGAGGAGGCGAGTGGGGGGGGGAGGGAAGACCTCGAGAGCAGGGGGCGCTCCCCTCCAAGGGGTCAGGGCTGGGGCCGATGGGAGACGAGAGAGACGGGCGTGGAGGGGGAGGTGACCCCGATGCGGATGTCCCTCCGACCCGAACTGATACACGACGACGGAGAGGCGGGACTCCCGGTTTCGAGGCACGGTGAGAGGTACGTTACGTATTCCCCGCGAGAGAGAGCGGGGGGGGGAGTGGAGAGAAAGAGAAGAGTAGGGGTATCGGGGGCAGGGACCCGCCGACGAGAGCAGATAGGAGGGGGGGGAGAGAGGAGGGATTGGTGTGGAGGAGAAAGTAGGGAAGGGGAGGGCGAGAGTAGGGAGAGAAATGGATGGGTGAGCCGAGAGCCGAGCGTAGGAGTGTGATGTGAGACGGAGAGAGAGGCAGGGGTGGGGGGAAGAGGGAGAGAGAGAGAGGATGCGGGCTGAGACGACGGAGAGGGCGGGAGCACTTGGTGAGGGAGAGAGAGAGCAGATGGGGGGTGAGATAGAGAGCTGGATGGCTTGGGTGAGAGAGTATGATGGAACTGGCGTTGAGAGAGAGCTGGATTGGGTGAGAGGAGATGGGCTGTTCGTGAGAGAGAGGAGTTGCTCTGCTGTGAGAGAGAGCTGGCTGTGTGAGAGAGAGAGCTGGCTGTGTGAGAGAGAGAGCTGGCTGTGTGAGAGAGAGAGCTGGCTGTGTGAGAGAGAGAGCTGGCTGTGTGAGAGAGAGAGCTGGCTGTGTGAGAGAGAGAGCTGGCTGTGTGAGAGAGAGAGCTGGCTGTGTGAGGGAGAAAGAGACCTGGGTGTGTGAGGGAGAAAGAGACCTGGGTGTGTGAGGGGGGGGGGCTGGCTGTGTGATCTGGGAACCCGTTCAGTGGGTAGTGGCAGACATTAACGGGCCTCTGATGATCCCCAGTAGGTCGGGGAAAAGGTATATTTTAACAGTCGACGACTTCGCGACCAGGTGGCGCTTTCCTCCATTGACACCTGGAAGGTGACTGAGGCGCTGATAAATATTTTTACTAGGGTAGGTTTCCCTCGTGAGATCCAGACTGACCAGTGAGCACAGTTTATGATTGAGCTGCTACAGAGTCTCTGCGACCCCTCTCCGCATGCCCCCCTATCACCCTCAAACCAACAGACAGTGTGAGTGGTTCAATGGCACCCTGAAACAGATGCTGCGGGCATTTGTGGAGGCCCAAGGATGGGGACTGGGAAGCATACCTGCAGCACCTACTGTTCGCATACTGGGAGGTGTCACAGGAGTCTCACCCATTGAGCTTCTTTATGGGTGCCGGGTCTGTGGACCGCTTGACCAGTTCTGGGATGGGTAGGGGGGGAGACCACCACAATAGATGTGATGGAGCTCCAGTATGTGGTAGAGCTCAGATCGGTTGGCAGATCTGATGGGGTTAGCGCAAGGAAGCTCAGACCCGGCAGAAACACTGGTATGATAGAAACGCCCGTAGTTGTAGAGTTCATCCAGGGGCAGCAGGTGCTTGTTCTGAAGCCGACTCGCCAGAACAAACTCATAGGTGCCTGGCCCTGCCCGTATCAGGTAATCTGGTGGGTGAACGAGTCAAATTGCATGGTAGCTCTGGATCAGGAGTTGGGTAGATATCAAAGCTACCACATTTTAAGCTGTTAAAATAATATCATGTGATTGGGCCGGTGGTGATGGTGGTGTGTAGCCCACTATCGGGAGATGTGGCAAGCAGATCTCTGCTCGATCTCCTAGTGGCCAGGCAGAGGCTCTGTAGAGGAGGTGAGGATAGATTTTCAGCTTGCAGCTTCCCAGCGGATCGAGAGTTGCTAGGAAGGTATGGGAGTCTGTTCATGGACAAGCCGGGACAGACTCACCTCACTGATCATCTGGTCAACACTGGTGATCAGAGGCCCCTTCGTAAGTCAGCGTACCGGGTGCCTGTGGCGGTAATGCAGAGCATGGAGAAGGAGATTGAGGAAATGTTGGAGATGGGGGTGATCTCCAGGTCGCAGAGTCCCTAGGCCTCGCCAATGGGCCTTGTCCCCAAAAGGACGGAATCACCTGGTTCTGCATACAGTACCGACACACTTTATTCTCGCTCGGCTAGTCCCGCGAATTCGGGTATACCCGGGTGTATTCAGGTTTCTGATCGTTTTCTGCCGGAGTGTATTGCGTTATTTTCCAGGCAGGGATTTAAGCATTTTATTCCGGCTGGTTGCAATACTGCAATGCCGTGTAAATACACATGGGGGCGCTTGCGAGCTGTTCTCTTTGAAGCCGTCCCCTATAATGAATTGTAATGCAGTATATATACT
>WSYH01016088.1:0-13556 GCA_036426205.1 Ascaphus truei
AAAGGTTTTAGCTTGAAATCACCTGCAGCATTTGAACCAAGCAGAAGAGTCAGCCTGTCCTTTGCAACTTTAAACCCGGGCATAGATTTTTCCTCTCTTGCAATGTAGCTTCTACTGGGCATTTTCTTCCAGTAGAGCCCAGTCTCATCAACATTGAACACTTGACGTGCGCAATAGCCACCGTCCTCTATAATTTTGGCCAATGTAACAGGGAAGGTTTTAGCTGCCTCCTCATCAGCACTAGCAGCTTCACCGGTCACTTTTATGTTATGCAAGTTTGCCCTCTCTTTAAACCGCATAAACCAGCCCTTACTTGCAGTGAACGTTTCCTCAGTGGCCCCTTCTCCATGCTGTTGCTTAATGTCCTCATACAGACTCAAAGCCTTGGCCTGAATTAAGGCTAAACTAATGGGCACATGACGCTGGGATTGATCTTCCAGCCATATGATGAGGAGTTTTTCTACCTCAGCAATATGCCCAGCACGTTGCCTTATTGTCGTACCTTGCATAGGTGCTGAGCCCTTGATCTGTTCCAGGATTCTTGCCTTGTCTTTTATTATAGTCACAATAGTTGTGCGAGGTATATCCAAGGAACGTCCAATTTCTGTGTTCGTCTCTCCTTTCTCAGAGCGCTTTATGATGTTGTGCTTGGTCTCCAAAGTTATAGATTTTCTATTCCTTTTTGGAGTAACAGCACTTTGCTTTTTGCTTTGATCAGCCATGGTTTAGGGCCTAAAATACACCACCAAACCTTCACACAGACTGTTCAGAATGATCTCCTTAGCCTGCAGCCGTCTGGTTGTTCATTTGTAGCAATTTTTTAAAGCGTCGTAAGAGCGTCGGATAAGCCGTTCGGGCGTCGTAAAACGGGCCATAGGGATGCATTGACAAGCGTCGGATAAGCCGTTCGTCGTAAAACGAAGCGTCGTAAAACGAGGACCGCCTGTATAGATATCATTTTATATTAGTGTTAGGTACCCTTGAGATGTGGTCTGCCGTGAAGTGGCTCAAGGGCTTACAACTCTTTGGCCAAAGAGTTAAACTAAAAGACCATTTTATTCAAAAGATATATATATACCCCCAAAATAACCATATATATATATATATATATGACAAAACAGAGAAAGAAAGCAGCGCCTCTGATAAGTGTGAAAACAATATTAAAGTGAATAAACTTGCTAAGAATATATAATATAATATTATATCTACACAGTGTAAATACTAATAATGAATCCCTTAATTATTACTATAGCACAAAAAAATATTACACCTGTAAACCATATGGAGAAATTCTACATAAAACTAAGTAACAACATATACAGAAAAAAAGCAAAGAAAAAGTGATAAACCAGTCCTCAGAAATAGTTCCAGTAAAAATTGTGGGTGCTGGTGTAGAGGGTCTCCGGCTGCTCTCAATATGGACAAACCACGTCCACAGGGAATCTAAAGGGAAAAAGAGAGGAGAGAGCGCACGCCCATAGCGTAAAATAGTAAATTTAATGAGGGGAAGGGGAGGAGGGGGTAAAAAATATTATTATTTTGATTAGCACAGCACACACCATTTTTTCACACTTCTAAAATAATTAAGACTTTTCTTCATAAATCTGGTGGCATTTTCAGGCTTCTGGGACGGTTCGCCCCGGGAGTTGGAGGTTTTTGTCGAGGGTCTCAACCATAATGTATATAATATCAAGCTCACCAGCCCCTGGAGTCTTGAGTTGGTTGTTTTCCTTATCTCAAGATTGGGGTTGGTGAAGACGGTCTCATTTGTACTGATATCCATCGTAAATAGACCGCCACCAACTCCATTCTTCATGCACGCAGCTGTCATCCACGCCACCAAATTAGGGGGGGGGGGTACCGGTGGGTGAATTTGTGAGATTGAAACATAATTGTTCATTACAGAACACCTACCGGACCCGGGCTGAAGAGATGACTACCCGTTTCCAACAGTGTGGTTACAGTAATAATGTGATTGGAAGGGGAAGGAAGAAGGGAAGCGCAGGTTCAAGAGCATCTCTACTTACACCCAGGTTAAAGAACATTAGTGTGCCGAACAAGATTATGAGGTTTGTGGCCACGTTTGATAAAAACTGGAGTGGGTACAGGAACATATTACAAAAACAATGGCATTTGTTACAAACAGACCAGGATCTTAAGGTGGTTCTGGGCAAGGAGGTTAATTTGGTTAGCAGGCATGCTCCTAACCTCAGGGACAAACTAGTGCGGAGTCACTATCATGTGGGGGGGGGGCACTCATTTTCTATCAAAAACAATACATCGTGGCTTCACGTCCTGTAAGTCCTGCTCAGCTTGTCAATTTATGACTAACACACTGGAATTCTTTGACGCCAATCGGACTAAGAAATACATCATTCGCCCTAGTCTGTCGTGTAGATCTAACGGTGTTATTTCTTATCTCACTTGTAGTTGCCCTAGGATCTACATAGGCATGACTACACGGGAGCTTTGCTTCCGTGTATTGGAGCATGTTCGGAGTATCAAAAATTCTGAGCAGGACTTAGTCAAAGGCAGGAAGCTCACGACGGTGGCTAAACATTTTAGAACAAATCACAACTCTGATCCTGGTCTACTTCAGGCTTTTGCTATAGATCAGGTGATGTTGGGTATTCGGGAGGGTGATATGGAGAGGGCCCTCCTGCAGCGTGAGTGCAGGTGGATTTTTAAACTTGGCACTCTGCTTCCAGGGGGCCTGAATGAATACACAGGGTATGCTATGTTTTTGTAGGTATATGATCTTTTCCCTGTGTCTATTATGTTTCATCATTCACTCATTTTTTCCTCCTTTTAATTTCAATTCTATTACCATCCCCCCTACATATCCTCTTTTTCTTCGCTATACAGTACATCTTTTTACTCTTTCCCTTTTCCTATGGGATACTGTTCTTATGTTATGTTTCCGTGTGCTGGATACTAGAGGCCATTATCTCTAGGTATATTTTCTTCTTTTAAATCACCATTTTATTTCGTTTCCAAATTGAGTTTGTGCAATCTATATATTGTTTAGTATAATTCTTGCTGAGATATATATGTAGATTAAAAAGATTCTTTCACAGTGATCCCTCTAATGAGGACAGTGGGAGCAGATTTAAATATCATACATCATTGTGAGCTGTGGAGAGCGGCTGTGAGCTACGAATCTACCTCTGGAAACATTGCTGCAGAGACGTTTGCTCCAAGGGACCTGTGTAAAGATACACACACTTTTTTTTTCTCTTTCAACTCTGTCTTATACATTGCGGGCTTACAGTAGGTATGTCTGGGATGTTTAGCTCTTTTCACCTGGTCCCTTAGGGGAAGTAACTAATGACTAGGCATAACTCATTCTGGTGTGCTTTTTGAGCCATGCAGGCACTTTTCCACCTCTGCAGGCTGGATGGCATTATAATCAGTGTGCTATTTAAATCCTTGGTAGCATGCATTATTTTAAGCCCCCTGACGAAGCGAGGGTGAAACACGTGTTGGGGCGTCTGTTTTTCCCTGACTCCCCTGCAGATGGACCCCTCAATTGGAAGATCTTTACCCTTTGGACATTTTACTATCACAGTGTGGCATTGATGGTCTCATGGACTATGGTAACTTATGTGAACTGTTAACCATTGTTGATCCCATACTAACAGTCTCCTTTTGGTACTGTGCCTGGTTTGCCTTGATTATACCAACTGCATTTACGGTGTATGTATATAACATATGTATTTGACATCAGCATGTATTAGGCCATTTGGTGCATGTGTTATCTATGCTTGCTGTGTGGTTTTGTATTTACTAGGGGTGAGGCCGGCCTTGTAGGTTCATGGGGTTATTGTTAACCCCTTGTTCTACATATATTTTGTACTTATAGGCTTTTTCCTTTGCCTTGGGTATTAGGCGTCCATCAGTATCTTCATAGGGGATTTCCCCTGTCTAATACATATTCTATCACAGGAGGATGTCAGGGTTTGTTTTAATATTTTTTGTATTTTAGGTTTGATTATTTGTGCTGTATACTTGAGTGCTGAGTTGGGACGCTTTTCTTTTTCTTTTCATTGTTATATTACTTCTAGTCCCTAGCACCGTTAGTGGTTATTATATTACTAATTTAAGTACTCATTACTTGCTTAGGCTGTTGCAGGCAGTTTGTCTTGTTGTTATATATATATATATATATATATATATATATATATATATATATATATATATGACAAAACAGAGAAAGAAAGCAGCGCCTCTGATAAGTGTGAAAACAATATTAAAGTGAATAAACTTGCTAATAATATATAATATAATATTATATCTACACAGTGTAAATACTAATAATGAATCCCTTAATTATTACTATAGCACAAAAAAAATATTACACCTGTAAACCATATGGAGAAATTTTACATAAAACTAAGTAACAACATATACAGAAAAAAAGCAAAGAAAAAGTGATAAACCAGTCCTCAGAAATAGTTCCAGTAAAAATTGTGGGTGCTGGTGTAGAGGGTCTCCGGCTGCTCTCAATATGGACAAACCACGTCCACAGGGAATCTAAAGGGAAAAAGAGAGGAGAGAGCGCACGCCCATAGCGTAAAATAGTAAATTTAATGAGGGGAAGGGGAGGAGGGGGTAAAAAATGCACTTACAAAAGTACAATAAAAACAAGCATTGCGTGATTAATAATCACCACCATCCGGTTAATACTGCATCATTTTGGGGCAATCCCAGTCTCAGAGTATGAAGGATCGACGTCCCAGCAGGTATCCAGGGCAGGTAAATGCTGTTCAAGAGTCCAAGAAAGTGGCTCCGTTTTCTTCAGCCTCTGTAGCACTCGCGCATGGATCAGTCTCTCCATGATCCATGCGCGAGTGCTACAGAGGCTGAAGAAAAAGAGAAAGAGAGAGAGAGAGAGAGAGAGAGAGAGAGAGAGAGAGAGAGAGAGAGAGAGAGAGAGAGAGAGAGAGAGAGAAAAAACACGCGAACACTCTCCTCTTTCTCTTCATATTTCAGGGTCTGGGCGAATCTAATGTTTAGGATGAAGAGTGGCCACAAGCGGCATTGTATACATTCACTCTAATTTCTTAACAAAAACCGCACAAGGCGATCCCTTTCGGAAGTCTCCATACCTTACAATGGCCGTCCCACTGCCCTCTATGAAGCCGCCACTCTCAACCGAGTCTGCTGAGCACCATCCTGTTCTCTTCTTGATCCCTCCAGGGATACCTTGAGCTCAGCCTTGGACCTGCTCCAACCTGTATACCTAGCCACTGCACCTTCTGCTAAAACAACTGGTTAATTAAAAACTGTTCATACACCACCCTCACAGTCATCCCATGGGGCCTATCCTCAACTGCAATAACACAGCCCAAAATGGAAGCAATCTGCCTACCTCTCTGCCTAAATTAACCCCATGCTCTAGGGAACAAAAACTTGGAATCTGCAGGCAAACCTCACCCATTTATCAACAAGGTAGTTTCCCTAATCCTAAAGACTACGCTGCTCCCTCTAACCCCTTCCAAACCTTTCCTAAACTGTCTGGGTTAGCCGGAAGGGAAGAACCACCCCTCTCATTGCCTCAGGACCCATGACAGACACCTGCGGCAGGGACAGCAGCACACTCTGCTTTTTGGGGATGTCTGGGTTAAGCTGCACTCATGGCTCACACACTGCTCCCTCCCCTGGGCCTGCCCCCTCACTGCTGTCCTGACAATCTTCAGCCTCTGCCTCACCTTTGGTGACTCCAATGACCCCCTGCCAAGCTGCTCCACTCACCAGACCAGTGATTTCCAACCTTTTTTGTTTGGAGGAACCCTTGAAGTATTTAGAAAAATCTCGGGGAACCCCTATTTGGCTGACACATAATAGGTTCGACAGGGGTCAGTCACAAAATTTCATACCTCATGAGCCACCTCTATTTCCTACAATCTTCCCATGTATTTCTCTCCCATCCGTCTCACTAACTCTCCCCCCCTCCCGTCTTGCATGTATTTATCCCTTGTGTCTCACTCTTACGCCCTCTTTTCCTCACTCCCTCTCGCCCCCCTCCCTTCTCTCACTCGCCTCTACTTTCTGTAAATTACCCCACTCTCACTCAATCCACTGTACAAAATACATTCTGGTTCGGAATCACTGCACCAGACTCTAGGGCCTCCCACCCACTGGATGGGAATCGATCTGCTCCCAATCCAGACCTGCTTCAGAAGATGATGCTCCTCTCTAGCTCTTGCCCCAGCTTGCTTCTCCCTCGATGGGTCCTCCTCCATTAGCATGGGTGGAGATCTCTTTTTCTTCTGATCACAAGGTGAGTGCTTCAGACATTCCCTTGCTTTATATATCCCTCCAGTTACTTGAAAAAGGCAACTGTGATGGTCAAAACGTTGTGTTACTCTGACAAATAAATTACATTTTTGATTCAAAATTCCGCAGTGCCCTGAATCATCCTCTGATATACTGATTCTGGATTATTTTGACAGGTATTCCCGGAGCCAGGAGCACCGGTAACCGTATGTATTGACAAATTTAATTTTGGTGTGCAGCATACAGTATAATCTATATTTTTATATATCCCTCTCCACAACTCCTGTGCTTGGCAGGAAGGGGTAAATAGGGGAAACGTTATCTGGCTAGAGTAGAGTGGGGACTCTACTCTAGCCAGATAACATTTCCCCTATTTACCCCTTCCTGCCAAGCACAGCCCTATGGCTCCGCTGGTCACCACTGTCCTTGTCTAATTTGTCCAGGGCATGCTCTATTGCAAAGGCTTTGAAGACAGGGCAGAGACAGAGTTAAATATACACCTACTACTGTAGATGTTAGAAGCTCTTTATCTCTCACCACTCCCTCTCCCCATTTCCAATCTATTATTTACACTTAACATAATTTGACCACTGACAGCTGGAACTCACAGTGCTCTTCTACTGGCACTGGCACTGTCTAGGGAACAGGGACATCTTGATAAAGTAAAAACCTAATGCGTCAGATATCCAGCTTTCTTTTAGACATGGCTTTCTTTCAACAAAGTGTTTTTAGTCCTGATTCATAAAAACATATGTCATGAGCTTTTTTTTCCCCTTTCTTTAATTAAGATTTGTCTTCAAGTCTTTTCTCGGAAGGATTTGTAGCCTGCAGCATCTAACATATTATATTGTGTAAGCCTGTCCTCTGTTTCTAGCTAAAGTAAATGTGTTGCTCTTTTTGTTTTATAAATATGTTATAGTGGACCTGTGGACTATATTAGAGGGGGGGAAGGGGGAGGGGGGGGGGAAGGGGGAGGGGGCGGGGTGATGATTGCCCCCTAAGCAGTTTCCTGTCATTAGACAACTTAGAGGCAGAGCCCATTGACATAAATGGTGTCTTCCAGCTCAGAAATGTGTCTTTTGGCAGAAAACGTCTTAGGAAATATGACCCTATATGTTTCAAATTGGAACATGATATACTAATGCTACTTTAGTGCTTGAGTGATCATGTTTACCTCTGTGCCCCATATTCAATATGCTGTGAAGCTGCTTCTCTGCATCAGGGAAACCTTTGAACCCCATTCATTTGATATGAGTTCTTGCTGTCCCTCTTTCTGTCTCCTCTACTCTTTGTGCGGTCTCTCCTCCCCTCCTCGCTGTCTCTCTCTATCTGTCGCCTACCCTCCTTGCTCCTCTCCTTGAAGAGGGGTTCTGGTTGTTTCAGACATCCTTAGTCTTTTATATATTCTACTATTAATTTCCGAATGATTTATCTTTGTGTCTGTATGGAAAGTCAGAAATTGGGAATTGTAGCTGGTGGGCTACAGTAGCGACACACTTAAATCTCACCTGGCTAGTGCCGCAAGCCGGGAGGTTTCCCGGATTGCTCGTTTTTTTCCCTCGGCGTGCTGCGCGTCATCGATGCGTGGTCACGCTTCATCGGGAGCGTGTGCGCATGGCGCGCGTGCCCAGGGCTCCCCGAGGGAGCCCTGGGTTGCTGTAATGTGGGGGATGGCGGTGGGGGGCTCTGGGGGACCTGGCGGACCTGGAGAGGGGAGGGGGAAGCCCCGATCGGAGGACCGATCCTCCGAGGCTTCGGCGCGCGCACGGGACACCTCGGCGCGCGCCCGGTATCTGTCGCGGCCGAGACCGGGTAAAGGTTAGAATAAACTCGGCCGCGACAGTACATACCTGGCATGTAACATCATACTGGTGACATCATAATGAGTTGAAGACATACAGAAAAATACCTCAGCCATATTTATATTGTGCTCATTTGCATGTCATCTCCCAGAATCCCTTGCTGCAGTGGGAGCACTGTATGCGAGGTGATAATGGTTGAAAGGCCGGGTTGCAGACCTGTCTAAGACATGTGAATGTGCTCACAAGTGATATTCTTTATTGGCTATATATATATATATATATATATATATATATATATATATATTTATAGACAAACAAAAGAAACAAAAAAAAAGCAGCGCCTCTGGAAGTGTGTGGTTAATTTATCTAGAAATTTTCCCTTTGAAAAAGTTACCCGTGAGTGACGAAACGCGTCAGGGAGCGTCATCACGTTGGACGCATTGACATTACGTCATTACCAAGCGCTGGAGCAGACTGATCCATGCGCGAGTGCTTCAGAGGCTGAAGAAAACGGAGCCACTTTCTTGGACTCTTGAACAGCATTTACCTGCCCTGGATACCTGCTGGGACGTCGATCCTTCATACTCTGAGACTGGGATTGCCCCAAGATGATGCAGTATTAACCGGATAGTGGTGATTATTAATCACGCAATGCTTGTTTTTATTGTACTTTTGTAAGTGCATTTTTTACCCCCTCCTCCCCTTCCCCTCATTAAATTTACTATTTTACGCTATGGGCGTGCGCTCTCTCCTCTCTTTTTCTCTCTCTCTCTCTATATATATATATATATATGTAGAGGTATCAGTACCGTGTTAGCCGAGCTTCAATAATAAAAAAAATAAATAGATGATACCGTTCTGTGGCTAACGAAATACTTTTATTTGTGCGAGCTTTCGAGATACACTGATCTCTTCTTCCGGCGATGTTACAATGAATGAAGCAAAAGGTATACTTAAAAACAGTGTCTCTTGGAATGTTATCTGTGCTATTCCTTCCCCCGGTGTGGATGTGTTTTATGGCTAGAGGTGTCAAAAGGTTACTGAAAGCAAGTGAAGAAAGAGTGTGTATGTGTATCAGTGTGAATAAAAATGAATGGAGAGCCCACAGTATATACAGTGCTTTACACAAGGTGTGTGTGGAGTGGGAGTGGATATAAATGGTATGGGTGGGTGTGGAAATGTGAGAGTTTGTAGCACAACTAAAAGTGTGTGTGGATACTTAGTGGTCCCTATTGGTGTATAGGGATGGAAAAACAAGGAGTATTAGTATGTGTGAGAGACAGCTGTGTGTGCATACATATAGCACAGTATGTACAGACATGGCCTTTAGCGCTCATGGGACGAGAGTTCACTAGTGTCAGTAATGACTCATAAAATTTCGATCTCTGTTTAGGCCACTGCTAAGTGTCCCGAACAGTTGCATAAATTTGTATTCATGCAACCGTCTCTCTTTCGGGGTTTTAAGATTACCTTTGAGTATGGCAACCCTCAGGTCGTTCATCTTATGGCCAGAGTAAGAGAAATGTTCGCCAACAGGACTGTCTCTTGTACCGCGTGTGATGCTGTGGCGATGCAGGTTCATTCTCTTGTTTAGCCCCTGCCCTGTCTCACCTATGTAGTAGCAGCCCCCTGGGCATTTCATGCACATGATGAGGTACACGACATTGCTGGAAGAACAGGTGAACCTTCCTCTGATTTTGTATTCCCGATTCCTGTGTGGTATTTGTATTGTGTCCGCTGTGTAGAGCATTGCGCAGGTTTTGCATCTTGGGTCCTGGCATGGTTTTGTCCCGCATTCAGTTGTACTGCTGAATACTTTACTCCTCACCATAATATTCTTGAGATTATGGGGTTGTCTGTATGATAATAAGGGTGCTTCAGGGAAGACCTGTTGCAGTCTTGTATCTTCCTGGAGGATGGGTTGTAGTTTCCTGGCGATATATATATATGCCTTATATATATATATATAGATATCATATATGAAGCTATGGGACAAACATACCAAACCCCCATCTACGCTCTTCCTTTTGATCCCATTAGATAGCATGCCAAGTTTTGTGGCTCTAGGATTAAGCGTGTGTATTTGTATAGCCGGAGAAACAAACAAACTTTCTGAATTATACAGTAGTATAGATTATATACGCTACATGTAGCTATACTAAAAAGTTATTTATTTAATCCTGTTGGCTGAAGAGTGCGTAATTGAAAGATCCATAATGATTACCTCTGAAAGAGGTCAGATAGCCTGTTGCCACCTCACCAAATATGTTTAACTTGTTCTGTACCTACAAGACCGGTAGGATTGGACTGTTAAAGTTTCTTAAAATGCAGTGATACACTATGCCAGTGGTGCTCAACTCCAGTCCTCAAGCCCCTCCAACAGGTAAGGTTTTCAGAATATCCCTGCTTCAGCACAGGTGGCTCAATCAGTTGCTCAGTCTTTGAAGACTGGAGTTGAGCACCCCTGCGCTATGCGACTCTAGACCTAATGTGATGTGATGGAAAGGCATTCATTTTTGCGTGTCCAAATCTACAGGCCTTGCATTTGTCATATCTGAAAAAACCTTTGAGTTTATCAGGCAACCATCCATGTTTCTCAGTGCATGTTGTTTTCTTACGAGGACTGGGTGCTAACCTATCTCTCAAATGTTTTGCTTTTGTAAAGAGCACATGTGGTTTAACAGGTAAATAGTCATTAAGGACCATATCTTGCTTTAATATATGCCAATGTTTCTGTATCACATCGTTAATTTTATGAGAATACTTATTATATTGTGTAATAAAAGGAATAACATTTGTTTGTGGTTTTTTTGTTTTAAGATCTCTGTTCTATCCTACTTGCTGATCTTGTCCTTTGGTAATGTAACCTGTTCTTCATTATAGTTTATTTGAAGGAATTTATTCTCTATGGTAAAGGCTTACCTCCGTTTCTTCTTATCCTTCTGAATTGACCTTACAATATATTAGATAACCCATTTTTATGGTGGCAGCTATTATTTAAAATAACGTTGTTGCCGTCCACTTATTTAAAGTAGGGTTTGGTACTCAATTTCCCTTGCTATATTTAGAGGTGAAATATAAGTTCAATTAATTAATATTTACATAATCAATAAAATGATTTAGGAGGACACTGTTCCCTCTCCATATAAAGAGAATGTCGTCTATAAAGCTGTGCACATTAGGCAGTTTTCCTTGATCAGCTGGTTATCCCTAAAACATGGCCTGGCTGATGTGTACTGACAAGAGGGTTGAGAAACTGCATCAGGGGGTAATGGGCTTGCCAAAGATAATTTTTCCAAAAGTTGCATCGGCCCAGAACTTAAGGCTATGTATTTCATTGACTTATTTATATAAAAGGAAGTCCACCATGTGCAGTTATATTGACCAACTTTCCCTATTTATGAGAGAGACTTCCTGGAAAATGTGAACGTCTCCCTGAAGATAATTCCTTTATCCCAATGCAAGTCAGTGGAAATTATAGAAATATCCTGCTTTTTCACCCAAATATCCCTGAAATAAGCTTGGGTGGGATTGCACCTTTAAATTAGAACAGATCACTTGCAGAGCTTTGGGTTTCTCTCTAACATTTGCTGTATCTGTTCTTCCTCCTAATGTTCATTTCTTTGCATTCTTTCAGTGCTTTCATCTTTCCTTAATGCTATTCTGTAACCGTGGTCTGAATGGATCAGGAATTACTCTAACTATTGTGGCCTTCATCTCTATTTCTAATTTACTGCTTTTGCCTCCTTCTTTACATTATTGATGTTTCCTCTTAACAGAAATAGTATTTTTACTCAAGTATTCAAGAAAAGTTTTGTGTATCATATATCATCTTAAGAAAATGTCTTTGAACTGATCTCAGGTTAAACATTACATGTTATGTTCTCTCTGTATTTCAGTTCAATTTACTTAATTGTGTTTTTTTCTCATCATCACACTGCAGATTAGTTCTTGCAAAAGCACCAATCTTGAATGTATTGAGAGAGAGAGAACGAGAGAGAGAGAGAGAGAGAGAGAGAGAACGAGAGAACGAGAGAGCGAGAGAGAGAGAGAGAGAGAGAGAGAGAGAGAGCCTCTGTGACACTTATACGCTTATATATATGTTGTGGTTATTTTGGGGGTTCAATATGAGCTTGTAGGTATCCTGTATGTTTTACAATTCCTGTTCCGCTGGTCTTAGCTGATTGGAGTGTAGCTCCTCCTACCTAGTTTGAAGCTCACCCCCTCCCACTTTTAAATGGTTAAAAGCTCACTCTTGCATCTCCCACTCTCAGGGGAACTTGCTTGCAGTTTGATTGTGACAAATCTAATACAGAGTGCCTTTCCTGCTAATGTACAGGTTAATAAGAGCTTCAATCAGACTTAGAACTATGCAACTAATTTTGACAGATTTATTATAAACTAGCTGAGAGACCCGGTGTTGCTCGGGAGTACAATTTACCGCTCCCCCCTCTCTCTCCACTCCCCCTCTCTGTGTGTTTCCCCCCCCCCTGCGCAGCTCCCCCCCCCCCCCTACAGTGTTCTACACACACACACACACACACACACACGTTCCCCCACACACACTGTCGTCGTCGTCCCCCCCACACACACACACACACTGTCGTCCTTCCCACCACACTCACACACTGTGTGTGTCCCCCACACATTTCTCCCCATACACACACTGTGGTCCCCCCCCACATACACACTGCCCCCCCCGTACACTGTCCGTCCCCACCTCCCCCCACACACACACAAAGCCCCCTCCCCTGTTACAGGATCACAAAGCCCCCTCCCCTGTATTCTTACGAAGGTACGGACCACAAAGCCCCCTCCCCTCTGCCAGGACTCACAGCACCGCTCCTCTCTCCCGCGCTCCTCCGATTGTTGCGAGCCTAGCCCTTCTCTGCTCTCCCTCCTCCCGTCCGGGGAGCGCTGCGCATGCGCTCCCTCTCTGCACCTGTGAACGCGAGCCACCGGGAAGCTTGCAGTAGGGAAGGTGCGGGGGCCTGTCCGGCTGAGGGGGGAGAGTGACGGCTACCGGGAGAGGGGAAGGGTGGTGTGTGTGTGTGCTCATGGTGTGCGGTGTTGGTCAGAGGCGCACGCGGTCACGGTGTGAGGAGAGTGTGCGTGTGTGTCTCTTCTCCCTGCCTGGCCCGGAGGCCAATGAGCTGTCCAGCAGACATACACACACACAAACATTATTTGATACTTATATATAGATCATTCTTCCTGGTAATGCACAGGTTATGAAGAATTTATATTAGTGTTAGGTACCCTTGAGATGTGGTCTGCCGTGTACTGGCTCAAGGGCTTACAACACTTTGGCCAAAGAGTTAAACGAAAAGACCATTTTATTCAAAAGATATCTTATACTATATAATTGAAAGCACTGTATGCCTGTCTGGATGTCCGGTGTCCCTAGGGGAAATCTCATTGGTCCCTTGGCCCGCCCGCCCCCGCACCTCTCATTGGCCTGAGGCGGAGTGACGG
>WSYH01016089.1:0-13555 GCA_036426205.1 Ascaphus truei
CACAGACACCTCGGGCTAATTTCATACTAGTTGCTTGGGCCACGATTTCATACTAGTTGCTTGGGCACAGAGATCCGTGGCCACATCAATGCCCTGGGCCACCAGTTTTATAAAAAGCTGCGTTCCATAATCATAGCACATTCGTTAGCCAGCCCGTCCGTCAGACAGCCAGAGCCTTACTCATATTGTCCCCAGCGGCTTTGGGGCGTTTTCAAAGAAATCCCTATTTAAATCATGGGGCTTTTTGGGGGGTGAAAACGGCCTAGGGTTTGCGCTATATAGAATAACCCACTGAGGCGGGTGCTTCTCAACTCCAGTCCTCAATGCCGCCCCCCCCCCCCCCCCCAACAAGTCAGGTTTTCAGGAAATCCCAGCTGCTCAACGACGAATGAGCACCTGTGGTGAAGCAGGATATCATGGAAACCTGACCTGTTGTTTTTTGGGGGGGGGTGGGTGGGGGTGCTTCTTGAAGAATGGAGGGGTAATCTCACACGGTAGGTTGGTGGGGGGGGCGCCCCATATTGTGGCGACTCACATTTCTTACTCGCGTCCTTTTTCTTTGCCGCCTCCTCTCTCTGTTTCCGGACGAATCGCTAGTCGAGCCAGGTCTGCCTTCGCTGATCCCTCTTTCCCGCTAAATCATTCATGTAACGCTCTTTAGGCCTCTGCTTTTCTATCTTCCCTGTTCATAAAGAACGAACATCGGAAATCTTCTCAAAAGATCCGGCAAAATTGTTATTTGCAAACGTGCGGGGTTGGTCACAAAACGTACTATAAGTCACGTAAAGCAGCAACTTGGTGTACTTACACAATGGTTCGCGTACAAACAGGGGGCTAAAGAATGGCCAAGCGAAGTGAAAGTGTTTCTTGTTAGGTGGGACCCGCTGCGCCCGGCGGCGCGGGCGGCCGCGGAGCATTCCCACCAGCAGGGGAATCCTCTGAGACGCCGGTCCCAGTCCCCCTCGCTGACGGATACTACGCGCTGTGACGTCAGCCGCAGGGGATGCAAGAAATTGTGATCCCGAGAGTGCGGTGAAGGGTCATGGTCTGTGAGGAGCCTATCAGCGCACGGGGAGGGGAGATGTCAGACAGTTTGTTTCCACACAAGGTAGGGGGGGGTGTGTGGGGGGGGGGGGAGGGGGAGGGGGGGGAGCGGGAGCTTACCTCCTTCAGCAGCCGGGAGATAGAGCCCGTGCGGAGGGAGGGGGGGTAGTAGAGTTAGCGGGTCCTCCGTCTCAAACCCGCCCACCCCTCCCACTCGGCTCCTAAAGACGATACGCGGTCTGTGCCTGTCAGCGCGCCGCCTGTCTGCAGTGCGGGCGCGCTGACTGAGGGCGAGAGCGGGCCTTAGCCTTACACCGGAGAGTGAGAGTGTGTGTGTGTGCACGCGCATGTATACGTCATTTACCATTTCCTGTTTAATCTGGCAATTGCAATAATGCAGCCAGTGGCACTGAAGCGTTAAAGCAGGGGAAGGGGAGGGGGGGGGGAAGAGAAACAGTCCTCAAGAGCCACCAACAGGTCAGTGTTACAGGATACAAGCTAAAGCACAAGGTGATCATCAGGAGGTTCAGTTTTCACAGTCCTGTAGCAGGCACATCTTGTGGACTGCCGTTGGCCTCCCCTGCTTTAAACACACGGGCTGCCTGTCTTGCATGATCTGTGTTACCTCTCTCTCCGCGACAGCTCCTTGGGCTGATCCAGATCGAGCTGGGTGACCTTCTTGGAAGCCTGCGCTGCCCGGTTTGGGTTTTCTATGTCTATCAGACCTTCCACTCCTTTGCGCTTTTGCGAACAAAAAAACAAACCCACAGGCGGTGGTGTTGCCTCCGCGCCAGGACGGACGAGGAAGACGGATGGAAGGGGCCCGGCCTGGGGAGAGAAAGATGATGGTTCGTCGGGGTGAGGAAAGAGAGGCAACCGTGGGGGGGTAGACAGCGGAGATGAAGTCAGTAGTCCCAGAGAGCTAGGTGGTCGGCCGTCTTTTGGGTTCACCCCCCCTTTCCTGAGAGACGCGCTCCCGCGGTGTGTGTGTGTGTGTGTGTGTGTGTGTGTGTGTGTGTGTGTGTGTGGCAGATGGTGTACATCAGGGGTGGCCAACGTCCGTCCCCAAGGGCCACCAACTGTCGGGTTTTCAGCACAGGTGGCTTAGTCGAAGACTGACCCACCTGTGCTGAAGCTGGGACTGGTTGAGCCACCTGTGCTGAAGCTGGGATATCCTGAAAACCTGACCTGTTGGTGGCCCTTGAGGACGGGAGTTGGCCACCCTTATGTGTGTGTGCTTCCAAAATGTTGAGATCGCATGTTCATGCTTTTTTAAATGCATCTAAAATGACATTATACGCTTGTGACCCTCTACTCCTCAATGTCCTCTGATCTGGTCCCTTTTGGGGCACTGGTAGAAGAGCCCTGTAGCATAGAACATAATGGTTGATTTCCCATCTCCCTCCAACACTTCCTGGAAATAACAAGGGTTAGATCATTCGTGTGTTTGTGCATATCAGGAGCACGGCTACACTCGGGCGCGTTTAGCAGCGTGTCAAACTGTAATAAAGCGTGAAATTGTTAACCTTTCTGGGGCCTGACAAGGGAATTTGAGAACCGTATGAGAAAGAGGCGTCCGCACGGGAAATAGGAGGGGCGATGATTTGTACGCAGGACGAACAGAATGCACAGTGTTTGCTTTGCAGCAAAAGGACTGCAGTCATTGTCCCTTTTAATAAGTAACCTTCTAAAACCCCACCCTCCCTCCCACAGAGATGCAGCCACAGGACCGTGCCCCCCATGAAAAATCCCCCCCCCCCCCCCACGCTGTCAGACAACTTGCTTCCCCGACCCCACGAGACACCGCGTGTCCTTCCATCGAATCTGCACAGAGTTCCCGAGGTCGCTGCGGTCACAGACTGGGACACACATCGCGTGTAACTGTATTAAATAAATGAGGAGTGTTTGAGGAGTGTGAATTCCTGGCAGGAGGCTAATAAAGTTTACACTTGGTGAAAAATATTCTTGTTTTTGTTTTTTTTGTTTTTTGCCGCCAGAGGAAAGATGCTGGGGTGGGGTTTCCAGTCTAACGAGTCCTTTCAGAGCTGCCAATAATACGTGTTTTTTAGACTCCCACGTGACACTTATTTGGCGTCATCGGTGCTAATGGTGGGGTCTTGAGACATAAAGGTCCACATGCTTTGGCAACCAGAGCCAGTTTGCAATGAAGTGGCTAGTGGCCTCTTTCTCCCCCACCCTGGGCTCTGCCCTTCTCCTCCCCCCCCCCCCACCTTATCTCCAGATTATCAGTGACCGCTATTGTCTCAGGCCAACACACTTTCTCTTGGACACTAAACACTACACTAAGTCCTGCAGTAGATAAATCAGCGCCGGTTAAGATGTTCTGTGCTAGTGTGGAGGTTTTTTCCAAAAAGGACCAGAGGAGCGACTCTTGCAGCCATGAAATTAGAAAACATTACATAGTACAGCAATGTTTAAATAAGGAATACAGTGATAGTGTAGGTCACAAAGGGCTACTCACAGATAAAGCGCCAAAACTGAGCAGTCTATCCAACTTATGGGGTGGATGGTCCCTGTGATAGATGCAGCAACTGCCCGCAGACAATCTCCAAGGAAAGAAAAGACCATATAGTGTAGATTGTAAAATATAATGACAGGACTCCTGATGAAGTCGTATCAACGACGAAACGCGTAGAGTGTCCTGTCAGCCAGTGCTCTGAGGAAAAGATCGAGACCGCATCATCACCAGCCAGCGCCGGAAGTGACGTACCAACCAACGCCGGAGTTCCATGACGCGCCAGAAGTGACGCGAACCCCAGTAGAGGTGCGGAAGTGGATTGAGACAGCGGAATCCACAAGATCACGGAGAGATCGTGACCCCTGTGTACCTGGTATCTGTTCACAACCCGCTGTATTATTCCTACCTAAGTGTAAGCCTCATTTTTATTTGCCTTGTCATTATATTTTACAATCTACACTATATGGTCTTTTTTTCCTTGGAGATTGTTGCGGGCAGTTGCTCGCATCTATCACAGGGACCATCCACCCCATAAGTTGGATGACTGCTCAGTTTTGGCTGCTTTACTGTGAGTAGCCCTTTGTGAGTCTACACATCATGTAGTCCTTATTTAAACATTGCTGTACTATGTAATGTTTTCTATTTTCATGGCTGCAAGAGTCGCTCCTCTGGTCCTTTTTGGAAAGAATTGAACTTGCAAGACTTCCGAAACGGTCTCCCACCAAGGGTTGAGTGTGCTTGCTAAGCCCCTTTATTGATTTGCACTTTATAGATCACCATAGATTGTCACTTACATTGTGTTATTTATGCACTGTCACTTATATGAGTTTATTTGCACTTAATTATATGTATTAAGCTCTGGGTTTTTGTTAGAGCGCTTTTGAGCACCTTTTTCTTTTGCTAGTGTGGAGGTTTCTCAGAATCTGTCACCTGGGTGTCCAATAACCATTTTTCAGTATTAAAGCTGCAGTACAAGCAATATCCTACATGTTGTTTTTTTTTAATCAGTTCTGTACTGAGAATACATTTTTTTTATATATATTCTAATGTAACAAGCATTTTTGTTCCTATAGCAACCATATACAAAGTCACTTCCCCTTCTGAAACCGCATCACATTTTTGAACCCTGTCCCCTCTAGCAGTGAACCAATTGAATCTAGTGCCTGTGAGAACAGAAAGTTTAAAGCGCAAACCCAAATATATAGAATATCTTAATGTGAATACAGTGAATTATGGATGGATGCATACAGTTAATGTATAAAATAAATAACACCAAGGGGAGATGCTGCTGGTGTGAGGAATTTCACAATCCCTCAAGTTAGCGTTTAAGAAGGTACACAAAGCGCAAGAACGCCTTGTGCTTTGTGTACCTTCTTCGATTGCATCTAGTGGCTGCCTGGTCAGATGATCTTCCTCACAGAACTTTGGCTGTCAGTGCAGCAGAAGATTACCCAAGATGCATTTAGTAAACCCCCAGCCGATTTTCAGCGATTGGTCACAGAACGGATCAATCAGCAACTTGGCTAATCACTTGTCAGTGTGTAGATTGTGTTGCACATATTGAATGGGAAAAGTTACATAGTAGATAAGGTTGAAAAAAAGACGTAGGTCCATCAAGTTCAACCTATGCTAAATTTAGACAACAGATACTTTATCCTATATCTATACTTATTGATCCAGAGGACGGCAAACAAAAAACCCCATTAAGGGGAAAAATAAATTCCTTCCTGACTCCAAGAATTGTCAATCGGATTAATCCCTGGATCAACATCCTTCCCATGTTTACTTATTTGGTATTACCTTGTATACCTTTCCTTTCTAAAAAAGATGTCCATCCTTTTTTTTTAAAACAAATCTATTGTATCTGCCATCACAGTCTCCATGTGTAATGAAGCCCACAGTGTAACTGCCCTTACTGTAAAGAACCCTTTCCTTTGTTGCTGGTGAAATCTCCTTTCCTCCAGCCTAAATGGATGACCCGAGTCCTTTGTACTGCCCTTGGGATGAATAGTTCTTTTGAAAGCTCCTTGTATTGTCCCCGAATATATTTGTATATAGTTATCATATCTCCTCTTAGATGCCTCTTTTCTAATGTAAATAAATCTAATTTAACTAGCCTCTCTATCTAGTAAAATGACTGCTTTAACTGTAGCTTTAAAGCAGCAAAACATGAAATCTTGTGGGGTTTTTTTTTTTAAATAAATCAGTTCTGTAGTATTAGATAATACTGCATATTTTTTCATTATTGTTTTTAATTCAACTTAATGAGTTTTTATACTGAGCATACTCTGATTTCTATAGCAGGTTTATCCCACCTCCCCAGCAGTGCAAGATATTTGCAACACGTTCCTGTTTGTGATCATTTGTTGCCAATATTCCCAGCAGTTTGAGCTGCAAACACTAACAATAGATAATGTTACCTTAGGCCGCACTTAGTCCTGGCGATGGCGACGCTGACGTCACGGTCGCTGAAAAATCTAATTTAATTCACTTCCAGCAATTGCGACCAACCTGTCGCTCCGTCCCTACTATAAGCGTACGCGGCGGATTCAATACATTTGTTTTGACGCGATGTAATATGGTAGCTGCTGAGTTATACGGACTGTGCCTGACATAACGACTGCTTCAGGCAGCACTTTTACAGATATACAGCCGGAGCAACAAACCACTGCCAGCTTGGTAAGAATGTAGAGTTATTCATTGTCACACGCTTTACATATACAGAGGGGAATGTAGTGTTGCTACTTTAAACTATTTTGTTATGAAAATAGTAATGCCACTTAAAGTAGCATTCTCCCCCTCTAGACGGGTATTTTTTGGGGGTTGCGGGGGGGAGTACCTTTGAAGCTGTGTAGCTCCAGCATTTAAGGCGTTTTTAAAGAAAACAGCGCACCTCGTTACATAGACATGACTGAAAACCTGTCCTGTTTGCAGATCCTCATATCTTGAGGTACATACTGCACTCGAGCCTGTGAATAGCCTGCTCCCATCCTCACAGAACCACAGCACAATGTGTGAATGTTTCGTGGTGGGGTGGATCTGTCTCGCCAGAATTGTTTAACAATTGAAAGAGTATGTGGGGGGAGAGGAGGGGGGTTGCAGGGCTTTGTGTTTTTTTTAACACTCCCCTCATAGTAGCTGGGCGGGGGGAGGGGGGAGAAATCACATCTATTCCAGTGAATGGAAGAAGCCGCTTTATTAACCATGTAAAGGCTGAAGGCGGAGAGCCTTTTAGAACAGGGGTGATCATCTCTACTCCTCAAGCCTGCCCCCCTCCCCCCCTCAACTTCGACTGCGCCTCTGATTGAGCCACCTGGGCTGAAGCTGGGACATCCTGAAAACCTGACCTGTTGGGGGGGAGGTGAGTTGAGGACTGCAGTGGCGCACCCCTGTTTTAGAGCGATCTTCAAACGTAACTCCCTCACCGCCATCTTATTGTAGAACTATGGTGGCCTGCGCTGGACAAACTCCTAATGTGGGAAGCGCAAGCTCGCAAATAAAACAGATCGACTCATTTAGTAAGAAAAAAAAAGTAAAAAAAAAAAAAAAAATCAACTTTAATTTGTTTGATAAAGTCCAACGACAATTATGACCAGCATATCTTGTTCCCTCTTTAAAGCTGCAGTAAGCGTACGATTTGCATTTTCAGATTGGCTCTGACCTTTCCAAAGCTCAGACTGTCTTGTAATAGAAAGCAAGAGTGTCCAACCCCAGCCCCACGGGCCACCAACAGGTCAGGTTTTCAGGATATCCCTGCTTCAGCACAGGGGCTGTGGAAGCAGGGATATCCTGAAAACCGGACCTGTTGGTGGCCCGTGAGGGCTGGGGTTGGGAACCTCTATTAAGAGGACGAAGCTGTGCATATAGAAATCAAGCTGGAAGCAGTTTGGCGAGAAGCGAGAAGGCACCGCGGATGTCACGGAGGTTTCCTGTCCTCGTTACTTTATCTTCAGATCTTTCATTGCTGATTCCAGACTCTGAGGGAGGAGGAAAAAAAACAAAACCACATCAGTGCCTCGCTAACCCACTAATAGGTCAGGTTTTCAGTATATCCCAGCTTCAGCGCAGGTGGCTCAATCAGAGGCTGAGTCGAAGACTGAGCCACCTGTGCTGAAGCAGGGACTGATTGAGCCACCTGTGCTGAAGCCGTCACCTGTGCCTTAGTTTTACCATGTTTCATAACCCTCTCGCATCCCGTGAGTCCTGCAAGCCCCTCCGGTAATGAAAGGGTTAAGAACGGAGGCGATACAGAATCATGTAACACAAGGATGGCCAACTCCAGTACTCAAAAACCACCAATAGGTCAGGTTTTCAGGATATCCCGGCTTCAGCACAGGTGGCTCAATCAGTGATTGAGCCACCTGTGCTGATGCAGGGACTAATTGAACCAACCGTGCTGAAGCAGTAATATCCTGTAGACCTGTCCCGTTGGTGGCCCTTGAGGACAGGCGTTGGGCCGGCCCCAGATGTAACGCTGCACATCCCCTATTCCCGGCAGGAAGGTCAGACGTTTTTCGGTTTGTCGCGCCTGGGGCCTGGCACACCGCACACGCCGGGGTCAGGCGAGACCGGCGCACACTGCTCACCTTGATGTCCCAGATACACATCCCCCCGTCCATCCCCGTGGTGCAGAATTTGGAGCACTTTGCCTTCCCGCCGCTCAGCACGGAGATCTGACTGTGAACGAGACAGCAGGGGACAGTCTGGTTATCGCGCAAGATTGAAATTTGCGCGCTACGAGCGCACAGAGGCTGACGCTGACTGTAATTCCTAGACACCAGCAGATATGTAACAAGGGGCTTTGCTCCATTTTTTTAGTACCCAGTTTGCCCCCCCCCCTGCCTTGCGCCATGCGTTAGGGGAGGAGTCAGCGCAATATTATAATGAGATGGATCTGTACCAAATAAATCCACCAGGTGACGTTGGATTGGTCCCCAATTGTCCGCCTTAATTGTAAGTGTTTTAATGAATAATTAAGACATTTATTAGAGAAAATAGATCCGGCGAACTCCCAAGTGCAAAGCTCAGTACAGAGAGTGGCGCGCAGTGCTCGCGCTAAACTAGCGCTAATCTCACGGGGTTTTTTCATTTCAAATATAGGGGGTCATTTAATCAAGCTCTGCAATAATCGCAATAATAAAACAAAATCCGGATATAATCGCAGATTTTAATGCATCTAATAAATCGGATGTTTTTCTGCTTCAGTTTTTGTATTTGATAACCGCTTGTGCTTTTTGCTTGTGACACTAAGTGCCCCCCTGTGTCAACCCTGATAAATTTAAGGGGGGACTCCGGCACCTTCCCTATATTAGCTGACCCCCGTATCCCCTCTGGGTGCATGAGTCACCGACATAAACTGCCCCCTCCTCGTGTCCCCTCTGGGTACATGAGTCCCCTATAGAAACTGCCCCCCCCCGGTGACCCCTCTGGGTTCATGAGTCCCCAATATTAGCTGCCCCCTGTGCCCCCTCTGGGTACATGAGTCACCCATAGAAACTGCCCCCCATGTCCCCTCTGGGTACATGAGTCCCCTATAGAAACTGCCCCCCGTGTCCCCTCTGGGTACATGAGTCACCCATAGAAACTGCCCCCCATGTCCCCTCTGGGTACATGAGTCCCCTATAGAAGCTGCCCCCCCTGTGTCCCCTCTGGGTACATGAGTCCCCTATAGAAACTGCCCCCCGTGTCCCCTCTGGGTACATGAGTCCCCTATAGAAGCTGCCCCCCCTGTGTCCCCTCCTTGCCTGATGCTGTTCTTGTGTAAGGACTCCAGGCTGGCGTTGTCTTCACTGCCGGCCTTCTTGTCCAGATTCTGGAATCTCTCGCGTGCGGTCAGCCCTCTCTGGGAACTCTGCTTGGGAACATCCAGTTTACCCCCGAAGCTCAGGATCCCCTGGGCCTCATCATAGGTGTACAGCGTGGGGTAGCAGTCATGTCCCTGAGAATACAAGTCACATTCCCACCTGAGCATCTCACCTGCAGAGAATGCAGCTTGCACTCCTCCCAACGTCTCCGGGACCTCCCCACTAATGAACGCTCTGTATAATGCACCAATCCAATACAGCGCAGATACAACGACAGTTTCTGGGTGTCTTCCATATGTCCCCAAACCTGCGTCACCCACCCCATTTAACTCCTGACATTATTAATAATTTTCTTTGATGTACTGGTCATCCTTTGGTTGCTACTGCAACCATTTAGAAAGTCATATCCGCTTCCTCTTTTGAAACAGGATCTGACACGCACCTTTTTTAGCCCTGCCCTTTGGCAACAAAGTATCACAAACAGATCTGTTGCTGTGTTCCAAACAGCAGACTGTGTATCCTCTGAGAGGTAATGTGTTACACTAAGTAATGTTACATATCAACTGCAGCATTTCACAGACTGCAGCACAAAGTTAGGAGGCGGCCATTTCGTTAGGCACACAATCAGGATTTTTACAGATTTGTAGCAGGAGCACCAAACGATTGCCAGCTTAGGTAAGAATGTAGAATAAGGCCGCGCTTATAGTGCCGGCGACAGCGACGTCGCGTCAAAACAAATGCATTTAATCCGCCGTGTGCGCTTATAGTGGGAGCGACACGACGGTTTGGTCGCGATCGCTGGAAGTCAATTCAATTAGATTTTTTTGAGCGACCGCAGCGTCGCCGGCGCTATAAGCGTGGCGCTATAAGCGCGGCGCTATATGCGCGGCGCTATAAGCGCGGCGCTATAAGCGCGTCTCTATAAGCGCGGCGCTATAAGCGCGTCGCTATAAGCGCGTCGGTATAAGCGCGGCGCTATAAGCGCGGCACTATAAGCGCGTCATTATAAGCGCGTCACTATAAGCGCGGCACTATAAGCGCGGCACTATAAGCGCGGCACTATAAGCGCGGCACTATAAGCGCGGCCTTATACATTGTCACATGCTTTACATATACAAATAAGAAAAAAAGGGGAAGTAGTATTATTAGTATCGCTGCTTTAACGTGGCCGTTATAACTCAATCCTGATCCCGGGAGCACCGGGATCGCGGCGGCACCGGGATCGCTGCGGCACCGGGAGCGCTGCGGCACCGGGAGCGCTGCGGCACCGGGAGCGCTGCGGCACCGGGAGCGCTGCGGCACCGGGAGCGCTGCGGCACCGGGATTCTCTCTCTTATTGCCCGCTTGTGGGTTCTCTCTCTCTGTACCTGCTCTTGAAGTCACAGGACGCTGCTGCCAGGAGGACGTTGTTCGATGCCAGTCCAGGCTGAGCACAGTGGACCGGATCGGCTTCTGATGTGTTTACAACCCACCTTGTGAGCAGGAGACAGAGGTTGAGAAACCCTCACACCGACACGGGGCTCCCGCGCTCTGAGGAAAAGCTGGGGACCCATTCTGTAGCAAGCCTTAACATAATAGGTTTTTCAAAGTAATTATGAAAGTATGGGACGGGCAGCACGGGACCTACAGAACGCACACGCGGAACGTATAAAATATATAGTACAGCACGTCCGCATGAAACATACAGAATGTACAGAAAGTATGGAATGGAACATATAGAATATGCAGAACGAACATACAGAACGTATCTACTATATATTCTGAAAGCACTGTTGTCTGCGTCCCTAGCGCAATCTCATTGGTCCCTGGCTGCCTGCTCCCTAGCGGCAATCTCATTGGTCCCTTGGCTGCCCGCCCCCGCACCTCTCATTGGCCTGAGGCAGAGTGATGGGCAAAAAAAAAAAAAAACACACACACACACACACACACACCCCCCTCACACACCCCCCCCCCCCTCACACACACCACCTTCACTCTCCCCGTCAGTTGGACCGCAGCTCACCTTCCACACACACCCCCCCCCCTCCTCTCCGCGTGCCCCTCACTCTCTCCCCCACCTCACCCAAATCCCCACGCTCCGCAACATCCCCAGCCGCACCATCACCCTCACGCGTGCGCCGCGGCCCTCCTGCTCAGCAGCAAAACTCCAGGCTACTCCCCCCTCGCGGCGCGGCCCGGGCCTCCTGCTCTCCCCCTCATGCGCGGCACCCGGACGGAGGGGAAGCGCGGGACCCTCCCCTCACGTGCCCGCTACCGGAGAGGGAAGCGCGGGCAAGACCCCATCACGTGCGCTGCCGCTCCCGGCACGAGGGGAAGCGCGGCGCGGGTCTCCTTGCCACTCTTGCCCCCCCCCCCAGCTTCCCGAACTCACCTCCTGCCCCAGCCAGATGCCACGTGGGTCAAGGTAAATCACCCACCTCTCCCCCCACGCACTGTCACCAGTCACCCACCCACCCAGTCACCCACCCACCCAGTCACCACCCACCCACTCATCACCCCCACTCCCCCACTCAGATCCCCACCCACTCAGTCACCCCCACTCAGTCACACCACCCACTCAGTCACCCACCACTCAGTCACCCACCCAGTCACTTTCACCCAGTCACCCACCCACTCACTCAGTCACCCACCCACTCAGTAACCCACCCACCCACTCACTTAGTCACCCACCCACTCACTCAGTCACCCACCCACTCACTCAGTCAAGTCACCCACCACTCACTCAGTCAAGTCACCCACCCACTCACTCAGTCAAGTCACCACCCACCCACCACCCATTCAGTCTCACACTCACCCACCCATTCAGTCTCACACTCACCCACCCATTCAGTCCCTCACACTCACCACCCATTCAGTCTCACACTCACCCACCCAGTCTCACCCAAAACCACCCACCCATCACTGACCCCACCCACTCACCGTCCCCACCCACCCACTCACCGACCCACCTACTCACGACCCACCCAGTCCACGACCCCAGTCACTGACCCACCCAGTCACCGACCTGAAAAGTCACCCAGTCACGACCCACCCACCGACCAAAGTCACCCACCCACCCAAAAGTCACCACCAAGTCACCCACCCACCCACCAACCCAGAGTCACCACCCCACCGACCCAAAGTCACCTGACCAAAGTCATCCACCCCCCACCAACTCCACACCCACCGACCCACCTACCCACCCAACCACCCGACCCAACACACCGACCCAAAGTCACCCACCCAAATCCCGAACAAGTCACCCACCCACCGACCCAAAGTCAAACCTACCCACCCACCGACCCAAAGTCACCCACCCCCCCAGCCCACCGACCCAAAGTCAAACCACCCAAAGTCATCCACCCGTCACCGACCCAAAGTCACCCACTCAGTCCACCACCCACCCACCCACTCAGTCAAGTGTCACCCACCCCCCACACAGTCACCCACCCACTCAGTCAACTCAGTCACCCACCTAGCTGTCAAGGGGGGGGGGAAGCCTAACCCTTTCTCTACGCCCCCCCCCCCCCCCCAAATTACATCCCGGGCAACGCCGGGTCTCTCAGCTAGTAGTAATATACAGCACGGAACATACAGAACGTATAGAATATACAGCACGGAACATACAGAACGTATAGAATATACAGCACGGAACATACAGAACGTATAGAATATACAGCACGGAACATACAGAACGTACTGTATAGAATATACAGCACGGAACATTCAGAATGTATAAACTATACAGTACGGAACATACAGAATGTATAGAATACACAGCACAGAACATACAGAATATACAGTACGGAACATACAGAACGTATAGAATATGCAGCACGTTACATAATCTCTTAATACTGAATTTGTGTGCAGTAAAGGACTGTACATCTAGACGCTCAACATTTCCTGACTGCTTGGGGGGGGGGGAGTGGGGGGGTTGCTGAGTGTGGCAACAATAAAGATGGCCACCCGCACTCAGCTCACACACTAACCAGTCATTTTCCTGCTCGAAGTAGCAAATGGAGATGAGCCTGGAGCCGCTGCCCACCGCAAACTTGTTCTCGCGGGGGGACCACTTCACACAGCGAGCGGCGCGGTTGATCCTCAGGATGACGAGGGTGGGTTTCCAGGCGTCGCTCCGCAGGGACCACACGTAGGCGTTCCGGTCAGTGCCAAACACGTCACGATGCGGTTACTTCGGGGCCCAGTCTATGCCTTGAGGGGGGGGGGTGGCAGAAATGAGGACTCA
>WSYH01016090.1:0-13554 GCA_036426205.1 Ascaphus truei
CAGACGCACTTACCAGAACTCCCTCCTACTGTCTCTGTACGTTCTCAATACCTACCAATTAGACTGTAAGCTCCTCGGGGCAGGGACTCCTCTTCCGAAATGTTACTTTTATGTCTAAAGCACTTATTCCCATGATCTGTTATTTATATTATCTGTTATTTATTTGATTACCACATGTATTACTACTGTGAAGCGCTATGTACACTAATGGCGCTATATAAATAAAGACATACAATACAATACAATACAGTAAATGAGTCAGTAAAATGGAATAGAATTGCGAAATATATACAAAGGCCTATGCAGAAAGCTCAGAAAAAAAATTTCAGCAGGGGTTTGAACTCGGCATGTTTTTGGCGAGTTGCTCTCACTGTATGCAGGAAGACCCGAATACCTGCGAGAGCAGCCTGAGCACACATGGCGAGTTGCCGGTGACGAGATGATCTGCCCTTCGAGAAGGGCTCCCCTGGCGAGATCTGCCTGCAGCCGAGAGAGAAGATCCGCCTCTCTCTGCACAAATCTCGCCGTAAAAATATATTTTAAAATAAAATCTTTATTTATAGTTTAGATGAGCAGAGGGTCCCCTGAGCTGAACTGCGTTGGTTTCCGGTCTGGGGACCCCCTGCTTCCCGAGATACAGGCCCCATTATGCCCTAACCACCCTCCCCCACTAACCACCCGGAAGGCCTACCCATCTTTGGGGACAATATCCCCTTCACCCACCCTCACTACCCACAATAAAAACACTACGCAGAACAGCCCCACTACCCACCTCCTATGCCCCACAATAAACATTATCATATTTAAAAAATAATACATGTATTTCCCATTAAGAGCTTACAGAGCACAGTATGGTGAGAGCCATGCAACAAGCCATGCATTATGGACCTCATTGCTGTGAGGATTCGCCGTTCTGGTGCTTCTGCCCCTCTAACCCTCGCTTGCCCATCTGATCCCCATGGCACTCTAGAGTGGCAACTTGGTGGTGGTACTCATGCGTGGCCCGCGGGTCCTGCGTGGCCCCCGTCGGTACCTTCTGTCTCTGGGTGCAGGGCGCACTCTCATTCCTCCGGTATTGATGCGTGGCACGTGCACGGTGTGCGGTCTCCCCGTTGGTCTATGGTCTCCGCTCCTCGGTCCCACCCCCGTCCTGACGTCTGTGCTACGCGGCGTGGTTGTGCTCCTCGCTCCGCCTCTATTTCCGCGGATCCCGTCTCTTGTCTCCGCCCCCATGTTAGCATGGGGGGTGTTGTGGCGCGCGATGATGGTGTGTGACCAGGTCAGCTACGTGTTGCGCGGGTTATGCGCGGCACGCGTGCACACGCTAATGCGGGCGCTATAGGCTGTGTAATAGGGCGCCCCAGCATGATCCAGCAGCCTATCCTGAACCGCACTCCTACTTCCTGGTTGCCTCACATTGGTGGGAGGTCCCATAAATATGCTCTCAGAACTCTCAGTCATTACCGAGCATAACCCCAGTTTGTGTGACGCTGCACTCACTACCTTGTGCCTGTCTGCCTGAACCTTGCTGCCTGACCCTGCCTGGAACTTACCTTGTGACTCTCTCCTGCGCTGATCTTGGCTTTGGATATGACTACTCTACTCTCTCCTGCACTGACCCTGGCTCTGGCTCTATGACTACTCTACGCTCGCCAATCCTGACTCCGGCTATGTACCCCAAAGATCCGCTACTCTATAGTCCAAGACACAGAGAATGTGTCAGTGGAAGGCAAAATTATATACCTCATGGGTTGCAGATGAACTATATATATATTATAATATATACACATTGATTGACGAATCACCACAAAATCTACTTCGCCGAATCCAAAAATTTTACTCACCACCCAGTCCTCCCCATCCATCCCCTAGTCCCACCTATATCCCCTCCCTAGCCCCCCCCTATCCCCGCACCAATTCCACTTTAAAAAAAAAGAAATTGAATAAATTCCTAGTAAGAACTAAGATCAACATTCATTTTTGACATAAGATTATTTATTGCATTACATTTATACTTACTACAATTAGTCCTTGTTACATAGTTAGTGTGTGTGTGTGTGTGTGTGTGTGTGTGTGTGTGTGTGTGTGTGTGTGTGTGTGTGTGATGTGTGTGTGTGTGTGTGTGTGTGTGTGTGTGTGTGTGTGTGGTGTGGTGTGTGTGTGTGTGTGTGTGTGTGTGTGTGTGTAAAGGGTTTAGGGGGGAGTCCAATGTCTCCCGTGTGAAGCTTGAGTTAGATCTGGAAGAAAGCAGTATAGGTTATTTTGGTGTAGGTA
This sequence comes from Ascaphus truei, assembly GCA_036426205.1. Classification (NCBI taxonomy): domain Eukaryota; kingdom Metazoa; phylum Chordata; class Amphibia; order Anura; family Ascaphidae; genus Ascaphus; species Ascaphus truei. Next base: position 2,275 of record WSYH01016090.1, read on the forward strand.
TAGGGCAGTTAGGATATATAGGGTAAATAAGATATCCAGATCCAGAGTGTGAGAGAGAGAGTGTGGGTGACAGAGATAGAGAGAGAGTGTGGGTGACAGAGAGAGAGTGTGGGTGACAGAGGGAGAGTGAGGGTGACAGAGAGAGACAGAGAGAGTGTGGGTGACAGAGAGAGAAAGAGGGTGAAGGAGAGAGAGGGTGACAGAAAGAGAGAGGGTGACAGAGAGAGAGAGGGTGACAGAGAGAGAGAGAGAGAGGGTGATAGAGAGAGAGAGAGAGGGTGAGAGAGAGAGATAGAGCGGGTGACACAGAGAGAGAAAGGTTGACAGAGAGAGAGAAAGAGAGAGGGTGACAGAGAGTGAGAGGGTGACAGCAGCACTATCACCTTCCACCTGCATGGCCATAATGTGACGCAACCCCCGAGTGCCACACTATCAACACCACTGGCAGCACTGCTCACCCCCTCAGGACAACGCAGGCCACCAGCCAATCAAGAAAGGGGGAGCTCTTGAGAGGGATGCACGCACCAAGCACGTGAGAAAATCGAGCAAAGGCACGCTCTGGCTGCCATGTTTGATGCTGTCAGTGACCCAACATACCACTTTGAGAGTGAGCGAGTTGCCTCTTCCCCATTTCCCTGGTTCAGGCATAGACGGGCAAGGAGAGGAGTTTGCTTTAGTCTCTCATTTGCTACGTTCTTTGTGCAGATAGGGGGGAGAGAGAAAGCCCACATCAGACATGGCCATCAGATGCTTCAGTATATGCTCAGCTAGTGGAAGCGATGGTGATGGACATAAATAGGAAGTTACAAGGAGAAGGTGCGACTGAGGACGTTATGGGTGCGACGGGGAAGAGAGAGAGCCGGAGGTGGGATAGTCTCCCGGCTGCAACATGAACGCACCTACGGCTTTTTTTTTCACAGCGCGAGCAGGGCCAATCGCCAGTGGACAATTTCAGGTCGCCCCTCGCGACCGGGCGACTGGCTTTGTCCACATCCGCTCCTGTCAGCTTTTTTTTAATGCCGGTGCACTGTTGAATACTGTCCTGCTCCTCTCCTTGAAAGAGTGATTTCGACTTCAAATTTAATCATAACCACATTAAATATTTGGGGTCCAAATGACAAAAGATTACTCATCCCTATATAAAACAAATTTTAAACCTTTTTTCCACCAAATTGCAAAAGATCTGACCACTTGGAATCCATATATAACATCCTGGTTTGGGAGGATAGCCACTATTAAAATTAATATTTTACCTAGATTACTTTACCTTTTCCAAACTCTTCCAGTAAAAATTTGCCAGAAGTATCTAAATAATAATCAAAAAAATACTGAAATTTGAATACTGAAATTTGTATGGCAAAATAGACGTCCCAGAGTCCGCAAAGACATCCTTTATAAATCTAAGTTAGACGAAGGCTTAGCCCTCACAAGAGGAACCTGACGAAGCTTACTGCGAAACGCGTTGTTCCCTGCCGGAGCTCATTGAGAGAGGGACCCAGCCGACCGCAGGACATCCGGTGTAGATCCTCTCTTCCGGTTCCACTGCCGGACGCGCCAGTGAGAGTAACAACGGAGGAGATCTTGCAGGATCAAACCACGTGGCTGATGCTGGGCAACAAGAGTTGCAATTCAGTGTGAGTGTGCTTTCTGTTTATTCACCTTGTTTTTATAACGTTTATACTTGTCTATGTTTATGTTTTAACTGTTACCAATAAAGACCTGTTATATTGCTAACGCTGGTTTTGCACACATTTTTTGGTCTTTGGGCAACCATTGGCCGAAACTCTTGTTGCCCAGCCATCCAGCCACGTGGTTTGATCCTGCAAGATCTCCTCCTTGTTACTCTCACTGGCGCGTCCGTCAGTGGAACCGGAAGAGAGGATCTACACCGGATGTCCTGCGGTCGGCTGGGTCCCTCTCTCAATGAGCTCCGGCAGGGAACAACGCGTTTCGCAGTAAGCTCGTCAGTTCCTCTTGTGAGGGCTAAGCCTTCGTCTAACTTAGATTTATAAGGATGTCTTTGCGGACTCTGGGACGTCTATTTTGCCATACAAATTTCAGTATTCAAATTTCAGTATTTTTTGATTATTATTGATACTCTTCTGGCAAATTTTTACTGGAAGAGTTTGGAAAAGGTATATCTAGGTAAAATATTAATTTTAATAGTGGCTATCCTCCCAAACCAGGTGTTTTATATGGGATTCCAAGTGGTCAGATCTTTTGCAATTTGGTGGAAAAAAGGTTTTAAAATTTGTTTTATAAGGGATGAGTAATCTTTTGTCATTTGGACCCCAAATATTAATGTGGTTATGATTAAATTGAAAGTCGAAATCAGCTCTTTCAAGGAGAGGAGCAGGACAGTATTCAACAGTGCACCGGCATTAAAAAAAAGCTGACAGGAGCGGATGTGGACAAAGCCAGTCGCCCGGTCGCGAGGGCGACCTGAAATTTGTCCATGGCGATTGGCCCTGCTCGCGCTGGTGAAAAAAAAAGCCGTAGGTGCGTTCATGTTGCAGCCGGGAGACTATCCCACCTCCGGCTCTCCTCTTCCCCGTCGCACCCATACGTCCTCAGTCGCACCTTCTCCTTGTAACTTCCTATTTATGTCCCATCACCATCGCTTCCACTAGCTGAGCATAACTGAAGCATCTGATGGCCAGTCTGATGTGGGCTTCTCTCCCCCCCCTATCTGCACAAGAAACGTAGCCAAATGAAGAGACTAAAGCAAACTCCTCTCCTCTGCCCGTCTATGCCTGAACCAGGGAAATGGGGAAGAGGCAACTCGCTCACTCTCAAAGTGGTATGTTGGGTCACTGACAGTCAACATGCAGCCAGAGCGTGCCTTTGCTCGATTTTCTCACGTGCTTGGTGCGTGCATCCCTCTCAAGAGCTCCCCCTTTCTTGATTGGCTGGTGGCCTGTGTCCTGAGGGGTGAGCAGTGCTGCCAGTGGTGTTGATAGTGTGGCACTCGGGGGTTGCGTCACATTATGGCCATGCAGGTGGAAGTGTATAGTGCTGTTGTCTGTCACCCTCCACTCTCGTCACCCTCTCTCTTTCTCTCTCTCTGTCAACCTTTCTCTCTCTGTGTCACCCGCTCTATCTCTCTCTCTCACCCTCTCTCTCTCTCTCTATCTCACCCTCTCTCTCTCTCTCATCTGTCCTCCTCTCTCGCTCTATCTCTCTGTCCCTCTTTGTCACCCTCTCTACTCCTTCACCCTCTTTCTCTCTCTGTCACCCACACTCTCTCTGTCTCTCTCTGTCACCCTCACTCTCCCTCTGTCACCCACACTCTCTCTCTCTGTCACCCCACACGACTCTCTCCTATCTCTGTCACCCACACTCTCTCTCTCACACTCTGATCTGGATATCTTATTTACCCTATATCTCCTAACTGCCCTATACCTACACCAAAATAACCTATACTGCTTTCTTCCAGATCTAACTCACGTCACACGGAGACATTGGACTCCCCCCTAAACCCTTTACACACACACACACACACACACACACACACACACACACACACACACACACACACACACACACACACACACACCACACACACACACACACACACAAACACCACACACACAACACAACACACACACACAACACACACACACACACACACACACACACTAACTAGTAACAAGGACTAATTGTAGTAAGTTAAATGTAAGCAATAAATAATCTTATGTCAAAAATGAATGTTGATCTTAGTTCTTACTAGGAATTTATTCAATTTCTTTTTTTTTAAAGTGGAATTGGTGCGGGGATATGGTGGGGCTAGGGATGGGGATATAGGTGGGACTAGGGGATGGATGGGAGGGACTAGGTGGTGAGTAAATTTTTGGATTCGGCGAGTAGATTTTGTGGTGATTCGTCAATCACTGTGTATATATATATATATATATATATATATATATATAGTTCATCTGCAACCCATGAGGAATATAATTTTGCCTTCCACTGACACATTCTCTGTGTCTTGGACATAGAGTAGCGGATCTTTGGGGTACATAGCCGGAGTCAGGATTGGCGAGCGTAGAGTAGTCATAGAGCCAGAGCCAGGGTCAGTGCAGGAGAGAGTAGAGTAGTCATATCCAAAGCCAAGATCAGCGCAGGAGAGAGTCACAAGGTAAGTTCCAGGCAGGGTCAGGCAGCAAGGTTCAGGCGACAGGCACAAGGTAGTGAGTGCAGCGTCACACAACTGGGTTATGCTCGGTAATGACTGAGAGTTCTGAGAGCATATTTATGGGACCTCCCACATGTGAGGCAACCAGGAAGTAGGGAGTGGCGGTTCAGGATAGGCTGCTGGATCATGCTGGGGCGCCCATTACACAGCCTATAGCGCCCGCATTAGCGTGTGCACGCGTGCCGCGCATAACCCGCGCAACACGTAGCGGACCTGGTCACACACCATCATCGCGCGCCACAACACCCCCCATGATAACATGGGGGCGAGACAAGAGACGGGATCCGCGGAATAGAGGCGGAGCGAGGACACAACCACCGCGCGTAGCACAGACGTCAGGACGGGGGTGGGGACCGAGTGAGCGGAGACCATAGACCAACGGGGAGACGCACACCGTGCACGTGCCACGCATCAATACCGGAGGAATGAGAGTGCGCCCTGCACCCAGAGACAGAAGGTTACCGACGCGGGGCCACGCGGACCCGCGGGCCACGCATGAGTACCACCACCAAGTTGCCACTCTAGAGTGCCATGGGGATCAGATGGGCAGCGAGGGTTAGAGGGGCAGAAGCACCAGAACGGCGAATCCTCACAGCAATGAGGTCCATAATGCATGGCTTGTTGCATGGCTTCACCATACTGTGCTCTGTAAGCTCTTAATGGGAAATACATTTATTATTTTTTAAATATGATAATGTTTATTGGTGGCATAGGAGGTGGGTAGTGGGGCTGTTCTGCGTAGGTTTTTTTAGTTGTGGGTAGGTGAGGGTGGTGAAGGGGATATTGTCACCAAGATGGGTAGGCCTTCCGGTGGTTTATGGGGGAGGGTGGTTAGGGCCATAATGGGCCTGTTATCTCGGGAAGCAGGGGGTCCCCAGACCGGAAACCAACGCAGTTCAGCTCAGGGGACCCTGCTCTCATCTAAACTTAAATAAAGATTATTTTAAAATATATTTTACGGCGAGATTTGTGCAGAGAGAGGCGGAGTTCTCTCCTCGGCTTGCAGGACAGTCTCGCCAGGGGAGCCCTTCTCGAAGGGCAGAATCCATCCTCGTCACCGGCAACTCGCCATGTGTGCTCAGGCTGCTCTCGCAGGTATTCGGGTCTTCCTTGCATACAGTGAGAGCAACTCGTCGCACAAAAATGCCGAGTTCCAAACCCCTGCTGAAATTTTTTTTCTGAGCTTTCTCTGCATAGGCTTTGTATAATATTTCGCATTCTATCCATTTTACCTGCTCATTTACTGTTTGTATTGTAGTTTGTATGTCTTTATTTATATAGCGCCATTAGTGTACATAGCGCTTCACAGTAGTAATACATTTGGTAATCAAATAAGATAACAGATAATATAAATAACAGATCATGGGAATAAGTTGCTTTAGACTAAAAATAACATTTCGGAAGAGGAAGTCCTGCCCCGAGGAGCTTACAGTCTAATTGGTAGGTAGGGAAGTACAGAGTAACCGTAAGGAGGGATTCTGGTAAGTGCGTCTGCAGGGGGCCAAGCATTATGTATCGTGTTTAGAATACCACAGTGCTAGTCATATGCTTCTTTAGCAAGTGTGTCTTAAGGTGGGTCTTAAGGTGGATAGAAGAGCGGGTGCTAGTCGGTACTGGGGGAAGGGCATTCCAGAGGTGTGGGGCCAGGTCAGTGAAAAAGGTTTAAGGCGGGAGAGGGCTTAGATATCAAAGGGGGTAGAAAGAAGACACCTTGAGGAACGCAAGAGTCTGGATGGTGCATACCGAGAAATTACGGGATGAGCTGTAAGGAGGGGCAGAAGAATGTAAGCTTTAAGGGAAGTGAGGAGAATGAATGGAGTGTGAGATGCGGGGATTTGATCGGAAGCCAGGAGAGGGATTCATGAGGGAATGGCTGAGACAGATCTAGGAAAGAGTTAGAGTGATCTGGCAGCAGCATTTAGGATAGATTGTAGGGGAGACAGTGGAAGGCAGGGAGGCCGGACAGCAGAGGTACAGTAATCAAGACGGGAGAGAATGAGGGCCTGATCGAGTAATTTAGCAGAGCGAACAACAGAGGACAAGGGCGTAATCTTAGTTATATTGGCGGAGGAAAAAGCGACAAGTTTTAAGAAATGTTTTGAATGTGAGGGGCGAATGTGGAGAGAGGAGTCGAATGTGACCCCTAGGCAGCGTGCTTGGGCTACTGGGTGAATGATTGTAGTTCCACAGTAATTGTAGGGAGGTAGTGGGCCAGGTTTGGGAGGAAGTATGAGGAGCTCTGTTTAGCCATGATTGAGTTTAAGGCGTCGGAGGGCCATCCAGGATGATATAGCAGAGAGCACATTCAGAAACTTTGGTTTGTGCAGCAGTGTGTCAAGTCGGTGTTGAAAAGTATATTTGTGGCGTCGGCATAGAAGTGATATTAACCCAAAAGATGTTATTAAGGTATCACCTAGAGAGTGTTCTAAAGAGAAAAGAGAAGAGGGTACCAGACCAGCCCTGGGGTACCCCACAGAGAGATCAATAGAGGAGGAGGAGGTTTTTAGCAAAGAACACAAAAAGTACTGCATGTGAGAGGTAGGATGAGGATCCAGGATCGAGCTTTGTTCCGAATACCAAGAGTAGTGGAAATATGGAGGAGAATAGGTGTGGTCCACCTGTGTCAAAATGCTGAGAGAGGTCGAGGTAATATGAGCAGAGTATAATGACCCTGTCTTTGGGCAGCATTGAGGTCGTCAGTTATTTTCGTGAGGGCTGTTTCGTCGCGTGGATGGAGCATGTGCGGAAGCCAGTTGTAGAGGTCTATGCAGGAATAGTGTTGCTTGAAAATGAGCACACGAGAGAATACAGACGTTCAAGTAGTTTATAGGCAAAAGGCAGGTAGGTGAGACAGGTCGCGATTTAGAAAGCAAGGTAGGGGGGAATTGGCGAGAATTAGAGACAGAACGCTATAGGGAGTCGCAAAAAATAGAGTAATAAATAAAAGAAAAACAACAAGTGAGCTAAGAACACGCACGGGTAATTAGGAAAGGAAGCCTAATAAATAAGGGGTTAGGGATATAAAGGGGAAGAGAAATCGTTGGGCCACGGCTAATGAGGGCATCACAAATACAGAAGAGGGAGGAGGATGAACAACAAAACATTACAGCAAACGGGGAAGAAGAGTAGAAGGGCAAAGATTGGATAAAACGTCGCGGGCGGGGTCGCGGATGGATAGAAGAAAGGAAAAAAAAAGTCAGGTAGTGGAATTCATCAGATCTTAGGCAATCTGCAAATAAAACGAAATAAAGGAGAGAGAAGGCAGGGAGGAAAAGAGTAACGAAGGGAAAGGGTCGAGTACACATAGCGAGAAAAGATTGAGAGTAGCGAATTCCGGAGCGTGAAGGAGGGGAGGAGAGTGGAAACAAAGTGTGGAGGGACAGAGACTGAGAGACATAAGGTGAGGGATCTGAGGAAAGGTGCGACCAAAACAAGGGGAAGGAGCGGGGGTGAGGAAGATGTCACGGAAGGCGGGAGCCGAGGACTACGAGGGAGAAAGCAACGAGAAACACGTGGTTGGAGAAGGAGAGGAGAGGTTAAAGGGCAGGACACCGTAAGAACCTTAAACGAAGGAAAATTAAAAAAAAGGTGGGGGCGAAGATGAAGGGGGAGGAGATAATTGGGAGGGCGGCGGCGGGGGGAGGTAGGGGGAAAGTGGAAGGGAGGACGGGTTCGAAGGGGGGGGATGGGGGGGGAGAAGAGAGTAAAGGACATCAGGAGGGTATAGACAAGTGGAACAAGTTGGCAAGCTGAAGAGGAGGGGTCATGGGGTAAAAGGCGGGGTAAGAGGGGGATAGGTGGAGGGGTAGGGAGGCAGGTGAATCGGACGTGGTTAACGCAGGAGGTGGGACGGGCGAGTCAAGCTTGCTGCTGTTTTTTTGAGCTGTAATGGTTATGATGTTCTCATGTTTTGAAGGGAGGATGGAAAGCTTCCAGAGCAGAGGGAGGAGTTAAAAATGTGTGTAAGCGTAGGGATTAAGTAGGGAGCTAGTTTTTAGGAGATGGGAGGGAATGGGGTCAAGAGGGCAAGTGGTAGAGGGAGAAGAGGAGGTCACAGCGACAGCATCCTCCTCTGAGACAGTGGAAAAAAGAACTCAAGGAAGGCAGGAGGAGAGTTAGGAAGAGGTTGTAGGATGGGTGGGGAAGAAACAGAGGGGAGTGTCTGCTGCCGTTATGGATTCACCCTTTTCCTTAAAATTGTCAGCAAAGTCCTGAGCGGAGATGGAGGAAGGAGAGGCAAGCTGAGGTGGTTTGAGTAGAGTATCAAAGAGAGAGAATCTGTCGGCGTGGCGTTTAGACTTGTGCATGTTGATTAGTGCAGAAAAGTAGGCTTGTTTAGCTTGCGAGGAGGGCAGAGTTGTTGAAAACAGATAGCATAAACTTTGTAGTGAGGAAGTCTGCGAGAGTGTGAGACTTCCTCCAGAGGCGTTCCCAGAGGAACTATTGAGGAACGCCAGCATGCGCGTGTGGGAATTTAGCCAGGGTCTAGGGTTAGAAGGCGTAGGGCGGCAGAGAGAAAGCGGGGCATGTAGATCAAGAGACGAGGACAGACAGAGTTGTTTAGCTTTCTGACCAGGTGTCATGGTCTGTAGCAGAGCTGAGAGAGGAGAGGGAGGAGTCGTAAAGTGGACTCAAAGTCAGGTAGTGAATAACAGCGCAGTTTTGCTGCAGAACCGGGGGGGTAGATGGCAGGTGGAGAAGGGAGGAAGCGAGATAAAGAGAATGAGTATGAGATGATGGTCAGAGGAGAGGAACAAGGGGAAATGGAAATAGAAAATGAAACAGGAGAAGAGGTTTTGTCCGTGCCCGTCTCGTAGTGGCCTCCTTGTGGGGTGCTGGCTGCAGTCCACTGTGTTGAAGGCCAAAAGAAGGAGGTAAGAGAAAAGAACAGCGGAAGCCAAAGAGAGAGGGGGTCATCAATGTGGCAATTGAAGTCCCCAAGGAGAAGAACAGGGGAGTCTGAGGAGAGAAGAGAAAGAGAGCCAGGATTCAAAGTGAGAGAGAAAGGACAGAAGGGGGATGAGTAGAGTAGGTTGGGCGATAGATGATCCGCCACATGAACAGGGAGAAGGAAGAAGATCTGGACAGTGTGAGCCTCAAAGGAGGGAAATAGCAAGGAGGGGAATAGGAAGGGTTCGGTATCGGCAGAACAGAGGAGAGCAGGAGCCCAACGCCTCCACCCCTGCCATCAGGAGGGCGCGGAGTGTGGGAGAAGGAAAGGCCACCATAAGGAGGGAGGCTTCCAGAGCAGAGTCGACGAGTGAGCCCATGTCTCAGTTATAGCAAAGAGAAACGCATGGAGTGAGAGAGAAGAAGTCATGTACAGAGAGGAACTTGTTAGAAAGAGTAGCGTGCGTTCCAAAGGGCACAGGAGAAAGGGAGAGAGGAGGGAGGGTGGCAGGGGATTGGTATGAGGTTGGAGGGGTTGACACCAGAAGGACGTAGAAGGTGCATGTGGGAGGCGAGCACGAGAGCAAGTTGAAATAAGACAGGGACCAGGATTGGGAGAGATATCCCCAGAAGCAAGGAGGAGAAGCATGCGATAAAGAGGATGTGTGAGGATGATTTGTAAGGGTGTGGTTTTTTAGGTGCAGATATAGCTGTGTGTGTGTCAGAGGACGCAGGTAGAGAGGATTCCTGTGCACTTAAGAGTGGTGAAGAAAGGAGAGATGTGGAGATAATATGATAGAGTTAGAGACGTACTGAGGCTGGTAAAAAGAGGTGCATAATTTGAGAGAAGTGAAGTCACAGCAAATCTAAATGGTAAAGCAAGCATCACACAGTAATGATTGCAGTTGGTATTGATGATATCCTCCTTTCCAGCGTAGGTGGTCAAATGCAGGAATCAGGGCCAGATGGGGGTGTCCACTTCTTCTCACTTCTTTTGAACTTCTTTTAAACTTCAGTTGTTCAATAGTCATATACCACTTATAATATGGGCCACTTTGAATATGGGCTGCAAAGAATACTGTACAAAGAAGAAAACAATTGTCGTTGCAGAATGGGAGCGGGATTTGTCCAATTCTGTCTCAGGATGTATGTATGTATGTCTTTATGTATGTCTTTATTTGTATAGCGCCATAAAATGTACATAGCGCTTCACAGTAGTAAATATATTAAATAACAAAATAAATAACACATCATGGGAATAAGTGCTTTCAGACATACTGTAAAAGTTAACATTAAGGAAGGATGCACCGCTCCGAGGAGCTACAATCTAATTTGTAGGTAGGGAGAACGTACAGAGACAGTAGGGAGGGAATACTAGTAAGTGCGTCTGCAGGGGGCCAGCTTGTGTCATGGTCCATGATTATCCAGTGTACCTCATATGCTTCTTAAGACAGATGTGTCTTAAGGTGGGTCTAAAGGTGGATAGCGAGGGGGTCTAGTCGGGATTTAGAGGGAAGAGCATTCCAGAGGTGTGGGGGCCGAAGTGAGAAAGGTTAACTGCGGGAGAGAGCTTTAGATACAAAAGGGGGGATGAAGAAGACATCCTTGAGAAGAACGCAAGGTCGTGATGGTGCATAGCGAGAGTTAGTGGCTGCAGATGTAATGAGGGGCAGAAGAATGTTAAAGCTTTAAAAGTGAGCTGTAGAATTTTTAGTTTGATATACGCGATTTAATCGGAAGCCAGGAGGGGATTTCAGCTAGGGGAGACGCTGAGACAGATTTAAGGAAAGAGTAGAGTGATCTGGCCAGACAGTGTTAGGAGTAGATGTAGGGGAGACAGGTGAGATGTGTAGGAAGGTCCCGGGACAGCGTGAGAGTTGAAGTAATCGGACTGCAGAGAATGAGGCTCTGAAGTCAGAGTCTTTAGCAGTTGGAGTCACAGAGGAAAGGCGCGTATCTTCGGAATCACAAACATTAAAAACACCATTTTTCTGTTTAGCTGTTATAATATGCTGTAATATATTGAGTTTTTAACATTTTCCTTTCTTATATAGTTCAGTGATTAATATAACAGTATGGTGCAGACCTCAATAAAACACCTGCTATTATTGAATGACTATATTGTGAAAAAGGCAGATTGTTGATAGGGGTTTAAATGAAATGTCAGAATGTTCCGTTTCAAAAAATATACAATA
>WSYH01001629.1:0-48672 GCA_036426205.1 Ascaphus truei
CACAGGGCCACGTATAGAGCAGGACCATAAATAAAGACATACATACATACACAGGGCCACGTATAGAGCAGCACCGGGCACACTCATTCACTTCAAATGTTGGTCAACCTAATCCATACACTCCTCGCTAATGGGGCAGGATTTGCTTCATTAGGAGAGACTCACACTACAATACGTACTTCTTCCTCCCTTCAGAATAATAATAGGAGCCTGCTGTTCCCATAGGTGCATTTGGAGAATGCCTCCCTCCCTTATTCCATCTCAGTTGTAATCTTAAAATATTTGAGAGCGGAAATCACCTGGCCTTGTGGGTACCAGAAACTAATCCTGGTAAATTGTGACAGCCTTTACACCCCATTGTCCATTATTTAGTGCAATACTACAGGTGATATCTGCACACTATAATCAGCACCATATCTGCTATTTTCTCCTCTATATTCACACCACATCCCATATACTGTACACACCCCGCTCCTCGTCCTGTCTTTTGACATGGTTTACAGACAACAGAATAATCTTTTTACCATCCTCCCCTTCCTTTTGAATCAGCTTCACAACATGCCCCAGAGCTTGAGAAAGCCGTATTAACCCTTCTAATCACAGTTTGATATATATATCATAAGGGCCTGCCCAGCCATGATGTTTGTGCTCATCTACTCTGCAAACTGAACTAGGAGTGTGTGGCTTCACAGGAAAAGAAGGAAACACTGGAAGATCAAATCATTCAGACGAGCCTTCTACTAGAAGCAAACATTTTAATCACTACAAAATGTGTCTCTATGTTCAAAGATTGTGAGGAAATTCCATGCAAATTGAATAATACTGACCTTGCTATTTACAGGGAACACTTGAAGATCAAATCATTCAGGCTAACCCTCTCCTGGAGGCCTTCGGTAATGCCAAGACTTTGAGAAATGACAATTCATCTCGCTTTGTAAGTTACAGGAATATTTCTCTCTTTTTATGTGTGTAACTCCGACAATGTCATACTTATTAAAAAAATACATTGTTACAATCCCAAATTCTAGGGTAAATTCATCAGAATTCACTTTGGAACCACGGGGAAGCTATCTTCTGCAGATATTGAAACATGTAAGAATTGGTTTGTCTATTAAGTCTATTTTTCCCTCAATAATACACTCACTTACATTGCTGATATATAATCGTCTACAATTACAGACTTACTGGAAAAATCCAGAGTAACATTCCAGCTTTCCGCTGAGAGAAGCTACCATATCTTCTACCAGATCATGACAAACAGGAGACCAGAACTTGTTGGTATTTATAGATTTTTCCTTGTATTCAACATGAATTAAAAATGTAAACATGATATACTCTATTGGCAACATTTCTCCTTGTTTTAAAATACACATTTAATTTCCAAAGCACATTCAATTGTATTATTTCACCATCAAATCACATTTTTAACAACATTTTGTTGATTCAACAATCTTTTGATATTTAGAGATGCTTCTTATCACCACCAACCCATATGACTATGCCTTCATCAGCCAGGGTGAGATTGCTGTGAAGAGTATTGATGATGAGGAGGAGTTGATGGCTACTGATGTAAGTATTAAAAAAGAACTACAAGCGACCAATAACCCACCGCTCTAAATATTAAACACTATTACCTCTTCATATCCACAGAGCGCCATCGATATCTTGGGTTTCAATCCAGATGAAAAGGTTGGCATTTACAAGATGACTGGAGCAGTCATGCACCATGGTAATATGAAGTTCAAGCAAAAGCAGAGAGAGGAGCAGGCTGAGCCTGATGGCACTGAAGGTACGTGAACCTTTTCCCATTAGATGTATGCAGACATGTCTTAACTGCACCAACACAAAGACTATTCCAAGGGCATAATATGCTGTATCTTCAATTTGTAGTTGCTGATAAAATCGGTTACTTGATGGGCCTGAATTCTGCCGACTTGTTGAAGGGTTTGTGCTATCCAAGGGTAAAGGTCGGCAATGAATATGTCACCAAGGGACAGACTGTCCAACAGGTAATTCATTTACAATTTCATAATTTAGCCTTCATTAAAATAGTGTAGACAGATTAAAAAGACATTATTACTCTCCTCAGGTCTACAACTCTGTTGGTGCTCTTGGCAAGTCTGTTTTTGAGAAGCTGTTCTTGTGGATGGTCGCTCGTATCAATCAACAGCTGGATACCAAGCAACCAAGACAATACTTCATTGGTGTCCTGGATATTGCTGGGTTTGAAATCTTTAATGTAAGTAACTAATAGTGTATATGTAGCAGACCTCATTATTGTTACCAGAACCAGATTTATGCATTATCATAAAATAAAAACAAATTCCTAATGTCTGACCCATTTGTTTTTCCAGTTCAACAGCTTGGAGCAGCTCTGCATCAATTTCACCAATGAAAAACTGCAACAGTTCTTCAACCACCACATGTTTGTTCTGGAACAGGAAGAGTATAAGAAGGAAGGCATTGAATGGGAATTCATTGACTTCGGTATGGATCTGGCTGCTTGCATTGAGCTTATTGAGAAGGTGGGTCTCTAAATAAGTAAAACCGGTCTTCAGAAACACAGCTAAATGTTGTATTGGAACTTACCAGCTCTGCATTTCTATTTTCAGCCAATGGGAATTTTCTCTATCCTTGAAGAGGAGTGCATGTTCCCCAAGGCTACTGACACCTCCTTCAAGAACAAGCTGTATGACCAGCATCTGGGCAAGTGCAACAACTTTGAGAAGCCCAAGCCTGGCAAAGGGAAGCTTGAAGCTCATTTCGCTCTGGTGCATTATGCTGGTACTGTGGATTACAACATCACTGGCTGGCTCATCAAGAATAAGGACCCACTGAATGAGTCTGTTATTCTACTCTACCAGAAGTCTTCAGTTAAACTGCTGTCCTTCCTCTACGCCAGCTATGCTACTGCTGCTGATGGTAATAATTGTGCAGCTATAATGTAATACTTCTTTTTTTTCCCGTGTCCCGTGATGATTTTTGTAATCCCATTGTCTTAATTACTTTGCAGCTGATGCAAAGAGTGGAAAGAAAAAGAAGGGAAGCTCTTTCCAGACCGTGTCTGCTCTGTTCAGGGTAAGTTTAAAATTGGATGTATAGCTAAATTATGTACATGACTACAGTACACTAGGTTCCTCTATTCATCTAAAAAAAAGAAGGTTCTAAGACCATGTGTTCGTTCTTCTACAGGAAAATCTGAACAAGCTTATGACAAACCTGAGAAGCACTCACCCACACTTTGTGCGTTGTCTGATTCCCAATGAGAGCAAGACTCCTGGTAAAGTGTTTCATACAACTTTCAGAAAAGCAAAATATCCTATAACTTTTCACACTCTCCTAAACATAACATTTTTCTACTTCCAGGTACCATGGAGAATCATCTTATCATCCACCAGCTGAGATGTAACGGTGTGCTGGAAGGTATCAGGATCTGCAGAAAGGGCTTCCCCAGCAGAATCCTCTATGGTGACTTCAAACAGCGGTAAATAACTTATTTCATTAGAAGTGACACACAAGTTGTTTGTTACTCCATTTCCAATTGCACATCATAGTTAAATGCCCATACTGTATTTGCATATTATACCTCATTAAAACAGTCCTATAAGTCATAGCTATCATAACGCAGATTAAAATATAGCTAAATGTGGTAGTAAAAACAAATTATATGGTTAAATGTGAATTGAAAAGGTGTTCATATCATCTTCTTCAGATAACTTTAATGCATATTTTTTGGTTTTGCTTTAATGTGACCGGAATATTTTTGTAATTTTCTCTTTGCTCGTTTTGGTGAAGTTACAAAGTGCTGAACGCCAGCGCAATCCCAGATGGGCAGTTTATTGACAGCAAAAAGGCGTCTGAGAAACTTTTGGGCTCTATCGATGTTGATCACACTCAGTACAAGTTTGGGCACACAAAGGTACAATCATTGTTTATCAGAACAGTATATACAAAGTGAAATTGTAACATCTTTAAAGACATCATACTATGATTTTTTTTTTGTTTACAGGTATTCTTCAAAGCTGGTCTTCTGGGTACCCTGGAAGAAATGAGAGATGATAAGTTGGCACAACTTATAACTCGCACACAGGCTCGTTGCAGAGGTTTCTTGATGAGAGTTGAATTTAAGAAGATGATGGAAAGAAGGTATTGGTCACAATACAATCTGATGATTTGAAAAATGGTTTTAGATATGAGGTTATTTCTATCCTAACTTGCTTCTACACCATTTCCGAACAGGGAGGCACTGTTTGTTATCCAGTACAATGTCAGGTCTTTCATGAACGTCAAACACTGGCCATGGATGAAGCTGTACTTCAAGATTAAACCTCTTCTCAAGAGTGCCGAGACTGAGAAGGAGATGGCAAACATGAAAGAGGAGTTCCTGAAGACCAAGGAAGCACTGGTTAAGTCCGAAGCAAGAAGAAAGGAACTGGAAGAGAAAATGGTTGCCCTACTGCAGGAAAAGAATGATTTACAGCTGCAGTGTCAGTCGGTAAGAAGATTTAAATATATGTAACAAAAACCATAAGTATGTGGTAATGTAGATTGCTGATTTGCATCTCATATTCAAATAGGAAAATGAAAACCTGTCCGATGCAGAGGAAAGATGTGAAGGCCTCATCAAAAGCAAAATCCACCTGGAAGCCAAAATCAAGGAGCTTACAGAGAGACTTGAAGATGAGGAGGAAAGCAATGCTGAGCTAACAGCCAAGAAGAGGAAGCTGGAGGATGAATGCTCTGAGCTGAAGAAGGACATTGATGACCTGGAACTTACTTTGGCCAAAGTAGAAAAGGAAAAACACGCCACAGAAAACAAGGTGTGTGGAACGGCGCTGAAGCAAAACACTATGACCTAAATGTCATACAACAATAGTTATTTATTTATTCTCTTTCGTCCCTACGTTCAGGTGAAAAACCTTACGGAAGAAATGTCATCACTTGATGAGAATATCACAAAGGTTACCAAGGAGAAGAAGGCCCTCCAAGAGGCCCACCAGCAAACACTTGATGACCTTCAGGCTGAAGAGGACAAAGTCAATTCTCTGACAAAAGCCAAAATTAAGCTGGAACAGCAAGTAGACGATGTAAGTAGATGTAAATAATGTTTTCTTTACTAAATATATTGAAATACTTTCCGAACAGAACCATGAAACTGAAAATTATTTTCTGTCAAATAGGTGGAAGGTTCCCTGGAACAAGAGAAGAAACTTCGTCTTGACCTTGAGAGATCCAAGAGAAAACTTGAAGGTGATCTGAAGTTGTCACAGGAAACAGTCATGGATCTTGAAAATGATAAACAGCAAATTGAGGAAAGACTCAAGAAGTTAGTATTACTTGTTTACTTTTTTTAGTAAACTTTTTGTTAGAATTACTTCAATCTCTCCTAAATCTGTCTCTGCTCATCTCCTTCTGAAATCCCTCTCTTGGCTTCACAATAGGTCCTATATTACATAAAATAATCTCCTTCACTCTTAAGTCTATACACTCCACTGCCTCTACTTATATCTCAGCCCTAATATCTTACTATATCGCTGCTAACCTCCTGCTTTGTGGTCAAGGACTCCTTGTGTATCTAAAGCCTTCTCCTGCCTAAAACCTCTCCCTTACTGCCCCACACCTCTGAAAGGCCCTCTCTCTCGCTCTCTCAACATCCGACAAGCACTTCTCTGTACACATATAAGGCTTGTATCAAACTCACCTCTTTAATTAAGCTCAGATGTACTCGCCACTCACCTACATCATAGCCCTTGGATTGCTCTTCAGGACAGGGACTTCATTTCCTAATGTTACTTTTATGTATGAGGGGCTTATTGACATTGTCTCAAATTATTTTGTCACATCTATTACTGCTGTGAAGCACTGCTGCGCACATGGATGGCGCTATACAAATAATGATATACATACATTTAGAAGGTTCGGTCTTTACAATTTAGTAAAATCACCATTATTATTTTTCAAAACACAGAAAGGATTTCGAAATAAACCAGCTGCAAGGAAAGATGGAGGATGAACAGTCCCTGGGGTCCCAGCTGCAAAAAAAGATCAAAGAACTGCAGGTATCATTTCATAGGTGGAAGTTAGTAATTGTCCTCATTCTGCTATTTAATCTTATAGTATAATAATTCAATGTTTCTTCCTTCTAGGCTCGTATTGAAGAACTTGAGGAGGAAATTGAAGCTGAGCGCGCAGCTCGTGCCAAAGTTGAGAAACAGAGGTCTGATCTCTCCAGAGAGCTTGAGGAGATCAGTGAAAGGCTAGAAGAGGCTGGAGGTGCAACATCTGCCCAGATTGAGATGAACAAGAAACGTGAAGCCGAGTTCCAGAAAATGAGACGTGACCTGGAAGAGTCCACGCTTCAGCATGAAGCCACCGCTGCTGCTCTGCGCAAGAAGCATGCTGACAGCGTTGCTGAGCTTGGGGAACAGATTGATAACCTGCAGCGCGTTAAACAGAAGCTGGAGAAAGAGAAGAGCGAGTTCAAGATGGAAGTTGATGACCTTGCCAGCAACTTGGAGAATGTCTCCAAATCAAAGGTAAGAAACCTGTTAAAGTTGTGTCACTTTTTGTTTTTATTGAGCTATACGTATTGAAATCCTAACGCTGCTATTTGTCCTTGAAGGCCAATCTTGAAAAAGTGAGCCGTGTGCTCGAGGACCAACTCAGTGAAATAAAGGCAAAGGATGATGAGCATCAACGTCTTATTAATGACCTTTCAACCCAAAGGGCCCGCTTCCAAACTGAGAACGGTATGTATTACCACATATAACATACAATTGTATGAAAACAAATAAAAAATAAAAAAAAGGTAAAGTTCGAAGTAATGCTAAAACCTATTAGTACAACAGATAAAAGGTTTACTGTGAATAAGCCAAAGCAAATTGTTTTCGCTTTATCAAAATCGATCTTCACACATCTTATTGAAGAGTAAAAGCCATATAAATGTTGACATCCTCACAATAAAACAAAATTACTTGATGGCATTTGCATTCACTGAAAGTAAAATGTACCAAATGTTCCTCTGTCTGAGTACACTGAAAAATATGTTGTGCATCTAAGATTATAGAGATGATTATACAGTGCGGCATTTTTCTTCTCCTCAAATGTATTTTTCTTACAGGTGAAATGTCCCGTCAGCTAGAAGAAAAGGAAGCTCTGATTTCTCAGTTGACAAGAGGAAAGCAGGGATTTACCCAACAGACAGAGGAACTTAAGAGGCAGCTGGAAGAAGAAACAAAGGTACTGTAATAATTAAAGAACAATTTCCCAGAGAGGTTAGAAAAGACTTGCCACTATAGACTGGAATTAGATTACAGTCTGAGAAACAAACCTTGTTGTGTACAGGCCAAGAACGCCCTTGCTCATGCACTGCAATCATCCCGCCACGACTGTGACTTGCTCCGTGAGCAGTATGAGGAGGAACAAGAAGCAAAGGCTGAGTTTCAGCGCTCTTTGTCCAAGGCAAATGGAGAAGTTGCCCAATGGAGAACCAAATATGAGACTGACGCCATTCAGCGCACGGAGGAGCTGGAAGACGCCAAGTATGCCCAAATTGCATCAGTAAACAAATACTGGTTCATACAGATAGTGACTTGCAAAGACTGTAATCTCTTTCCTACAATGCATTTTCAGGAAGAAGCTTGCTCAGCGACTACAGGACGCGGAGGAGCAGGTGGAGGCTGTGAACTCCAAATGTGCTTCCTTGGAAAAGACCAAGCAGAGGCTGCAGGCTGAAGTGGAGGACCTTATGGTCGATGTTGAGAGAGCAAACAGTGCAGCAGCTGCTCTTGATAAGAAGCAGAGGAACTTTGATAAGGTAAATGAATCGAATCATACATTCTCCCTACATTACATTTAATATCGGTTTCAGAAATTAATAATAGGTAAACTTATTATAATAAAGAAAAATGCTGGGACTGCTCGTTTATTCAGTAATATATGTCTGAGATTTGTGATCCGCCTCCAAGACATTTCTGGGGAGATATTCCCTTAGACAGAGCTTGCAATTGTTTTGTTAAATGAATGGATTCTTGCAGAACAGTACAGTACTAGGATTCTTATCACTGCCAAATTACATGTATACTCTGGGGTTCCTCCCTTGACCTCATGGTACGATAGTATCTGACACAAAGTTGCAATGGAAAATCTTACAACTTTGAACAAACACAAAACATGAAATTACTTTAACCCTTTGATTTCCTTGGTGGACCGCAGCACCAAAAGACACAAAAGTGATTTTCAACATATTGCATTTTTTTATTTGGTCTGTACTGTATGTTTGGTAGTTATATAGATTTACTTTTGAGGTATGTGCTATCTGTAATTGAAAATAAAAAATGTGTTTCCAAGTGTTACTACTCTTTCTGAATAGATACTCTCAGAATGGAAGCAGAAGTATGAAGAGGGGCAGGCTGAACTGGATGCAGCTCTGAAAGAAGCCCGCACACTCAGCACAGAGATCTTCAAGATGAAGAATGCCTACGAGGAGACTTTGGACCAGCTTGAAACCCTGAAACGGGAAAACAAGAACTTGCAACGTAAATTTGTGAAACTCTGCCAAGGCAGCCATGTTATTGTTAAATATTGTTATGATAAAATATATATAATAATTGAACTAAATAATATTTTCTCTTTTAGAGGAGATCTCTGATCTTACTGAACAAATCGGCGAGACTACAAAATTCGCACACGAACTGGAGAAAGCCAAGAAGCAAGTTGAACAAGAAAAATCCGAAATGCAGGCAGCCTTGGAAGAAGCAGAGGTAGGGGAGGCATTCTGCTTTCATCAACACCAAATGATACAAGCATTTACATAAAGGGCAGTTATTATTCTCAAAATTATTCTTGCCTTAAATAGGGATCTCTGGAACACGAAGAAGCCAAGATCCTCCGCATCCAGCTGGAACTGAACCAGGTGAAATCTGAGGTTGACCGGAAAATTGCAGAGAAGGATGAAGAGATTGATCAGCTGAAGAGGAACAGTCAGAGAGTGATTGATACCATGCAGAGCACATTAGATGCTGAAATCAGAAGCAGAAACGATGCTCTGAGACTGAAGAAGAAGATGGAAGGAGACTTGAATGAACTGGAGATCCAGCTAAGCCATGCCAACCGCCAAGCTACTGAGGCACAGAAACAGCTCAGAAATGTCCAAACACAACTCAAGGTACTTCCTAACATGACACCAAACACAACTCAAATCGCAACTCAAGGTCTTCGCTAACAACACAAAACAACTCAGGGTACTTTTCCTAACATACACAAACACAACTCAAGGGGTACTTCCTAACATGACACCCAAACCAACTCAGGTATCTCCTAACATGACACCAAAACACAACTCAAAGTACAACACAGGCCAGATAAATGAACTGATGTATTTTCACGCGTTGTTAATCAACTCATTGGAAACTACCGTATTAGAAATAGTTAGATTTTTCTGTCATGAGCTTCCAAACACATATAGATAATGAGGGACGCGTTCCCTTCTTTGTCCTGAAGATGTATTTCCCCACAGATATGCTAGGATATCCTTGGCAGATCTCTTCCCTACCCTATCTGCACTCATCTCTTTATTCCCATGCATAAGCAGTATTATAACCACTGAAATATATTTGTTTTAATCTTGTACACCTATTATTCTGATATCAGATTTATTTTTTGACATTTCAAAACTGTTGTTCAACTACCCATCGGATGCTAATAATTTAGGAGAAACTAGATTTTCCAACAGAACCAAAATGGCTTTTCAAAGTGACCTGCCACCTTACAAAGCTCTATTTTACTATAAAGGATACTCAACTCCAGCTGGACGATGCCACCAGAGGGCAGGATGATCTGAAGGAACAGCTGGCTGTGGTGGAACGTAGAAATAACCTGCAACAGGCTGAAATTGAGGAGCTATCAGGCTGCTTGGGCTGGAAGAGAGACGAGAGATCTCGCAACAATGGCTGAACATGGGAACTTCTCCGTTGACCGAGAACGCGTTCAGCTCCTGCACTCACAGGTAAACTTATCATCGAGGACCAATATTTGCAATTTTTTAGCTTGTTCAAATAATCATTACACACCTTTCTGCTCATCATAATTCTAGAACACAAGCCTCATCAACAACAGAAAGAAGCTGGAGAATGACAGCCTTCAGCTGCAGAATGAAGTAGAGGAATCTGTTCAGGAGGCAAGAAATGCTGAGGAGAAAGCCAAGAAGGCCATCACTGATGTAAGTTGTCTTTTACCTAATCTTTACAATGAGGAAGAGCAATTTATGTGTCAACTCACATCTCTTTCTGTATAGTAATTTCACCCATTTGTTTTTGCATTTGCAGGCTGCTATGATGGCAGAAGAACTGAAGAAGGAGCAGGACACCAGCTCCCACTTGGAGAGAATGAAGAAGAACCTGGAACAGACTGTGAAGGACCTGCAGCATCGTCTGGATGAGGCCGAGCAGCTGGCAATGAAGGGTGGCAAGAAGCAGCTCCAGAAACTGGAGTCTAGAGTAAGTGATATATTACAAATACTTAATGAGTCATAGTGGTATGTTCAGATGTTCAACACTGTGACCAAGTTGATAACTTTATAGGTCCGTGAGCTGGAAAATGAACTGGATGCTGAACAGAAGCGTGGGGCAGAAGCCATCAAGGGACTCCGCAAGTATGAAAGAAGACTGAAAGAGCTCAGCTACCAGGTGAAATATGGAATTATATGTGTAGTTTGGTCTCTGTCACGAGAAGTATGGTAATTAAATAATGCATCTCTAATTCATTTAACAGTTCGGTAAGATAAGACGAGTGCTGAGACTGGCACGGATCTGGGTGGACCAAACTGCAGATGAAAGGTTAAAGCTACAAGAGACAGGCTGAGGGAATTTGTAGTGAACTCTATCTGAGTTTAACCCTTCTGTACTTACTCCTTTCCACCTGCTCGAAAATCCGTCGATCATCTTGCTTTAAACATCAAATACGTCTACCCCCACCTCAGCACAAAACCCACAGAAAAATTGTATTAGGCCAAAATGTAGACGAATACTAAAAAGCTTGTTCCAATCGTTCCATAAATGCCTAGTAAAAAACTACTTTGAACCAAAAAAAAAAAAAAAATTCAAATTTCACACAGTATCGCGAAAATGTTAAAAATGTGTCAAATCAGAATAACCGATCCAATCATTCATGACCTGAAATCTGAAATGTACTTCACTGCATGTCTGTGTGTTATATTGGTCCTTATACAACAGTGATAATTGTAATTAATTCCCTGTAAAGTATTCGTTTTCCTATTATTCTTCAGTCCCAACATTTTAACTCCTTCAGTCAAATTGCTACGTAATTTTTTACTATTTTTAACTACACCCAATCCCTCATCTGTGAATTCATAGGTGAACCCGTGGTGGCTCATTTGCTGTTCAATTTTCCCAGAAATCCCTGTCTGCAGTTGGAAGCTTGTAATATTCTAATAGAACAATGGGGAAGGGCAGGTTTCCAGAACCTGTCTGAAGGATGTGGTGAACGTTGCTTCACAGTGACTTTTTTTCAGTTTTCTATATCCCTGGAATACCACACGCAAATCCTGCGAAGCACGGACCAAAGCTGGCTTGGTTTTTGCCGTGGGGGGAATGTTTTTTTTTTTCCTGTTTCCCTGGTTTTTTAAGGAAAGGAACTAATCCGAATGGCGCCTCAACCTTTTTGTCCCCGATTTTCGGAAGGTGGGCCAAAAAGCCAAAAACGAAGCTGGCAGAAAGCGGCTGAGGAACGAGCGGATATTGCAGAATCACAAGTCAACAAGCTCCGAGCAAAGAGCCGTGACATCGGGGGCAAAGGTAACAATATCCTATTTCAGGAATGGTTTTCAATCCCAAATCTTTTACTACAACAACCTTCTGTATTTCCTTTTTTGTTTTTTAAGCTCAAATTTATATAAACTAATATCATTTTCAACACTCCGTCTTAGAAATAAAGATGACGTTTTCCCAACATACTGGAGTAACTTTAAGACACCTTGGTTAGGAAAGTAAATGGGGACCATTGAGGCGTCCCAAGCATGTCATTCATATCTTCTATCATTTATTCCACTTACAGTAAAAGACTGACAATCTTTTAATGTTTTTAAATATAAAACCCTAACATTGTAAAGAAAGAATTCTGCTTCTTAGTGGGAAATAACGTTAAATACATGATAATTTTGACACAACCTCAATGAAAAATTGGTTATTGTCAGGAAGTAAAAAACGACATATGTCCATCGAGTTTTTTCACCCCTGTTGTTCATTTGAACACAAACACAGACACTCCTGGTTTTTTAGAAGTCACATTTTGAATCCAATGAAGGCCAACACAATCTCAATGTGTGAAACCAATTTAATCATATGTCCCCATCGAGGGAAAACCACCTTCCCTTCCCCTGCCGCCAATAATGGCAATCAGAATAACTCCCTGGATCACATCCTTTCCCATGTTTACTTATTTTGTATATATCCCTGTATACCTTTCCTTTCCTAAAAGATTGTCCCACTTTTTTGCCGGAAGATATCTATGTATCTGCCCATCACAGTCCCATGGGTAAAATGATTTCACATGTAACTTTCCCCTTACTGTAAAGAAACCCTTTTCTTTTGGTTGGCTGGTGAATCTCATTTCCCTCCAAACCTTAAGGGATGGCCCCGTCCCTTTTTTCTATGTTGAACCCTTTTTTTTTCCTCCCTTGCCAGAAAGGAGAGGTGATTAATTCCCCACCCCCTGCCTCAATCACAAGTGGGCCTCGGAAAATGGGCAAGAAAAAATTGCTTGACATTTCTGCCCTCCTTTAAAAACATGTTCATTTTCAGTTTCGTGTCTTTTTGTCTACTTAATGAAAATATAAAATGAAATCCTGCTAAGAACTGTTCTTTTGCTTTTTTTTTCTGTTTGGACATATGCTGAAATCGCCATGTACACTAATTGGGGGTAACTCGCGCTCCAAGGGCATTGCAATTTCAACACAACAAACCATCGCTTTTGTTTAACTGTCGGGGCATAAGGAAAACCTGTTTTTTCATGGGTGGCTCATACGTAACATTGGTTTAAATCATCTAAAGCACAAGTTTTAAACTTTTAATCGCAACTTGACATGTCACAACACACACCTTTTCTGCCTTTATCTACCATCTATCACTATAATTTAGCCTTCATAATAACATTATAACTAATAAATTTGCCTTATAATCATTATAAACAAATATTGCCTTTTTAATAATAACATTATAAACCTAAATAATTGCCTTTAATAATTAACATTATAACTAATTATTGCTTTTATAATAACTTATAACTAATACTTGCCCCTTTATATATAACAATTATCACCGAATAATTTGCCTTTAAATAATAACCAATTATAACTAATAATTGGGCCTTTTATACTAAAACATTATAACCTAATAATTGTGGCCTTTATAATAAACCTTATAATCAATAATTTGCCTTTATAATAACATTCTAACTAATAATTGCCCTTTATAATAACAATTATAACCTAATAATTGCCTTTATTCAATAACCATATACTAATATTGATGCCTTTTATAAATAACATTATAACTAAATAATTGTCCTTTAAATACCACTAGCTTTTTGTGTCCGGCTTCATCCGGGGAATGTAATAAGTGAATACCATGTCGTCCCCTCCGCCCCGCCTCCCCCCCCCGCTGCGGCACAGTCGCCCCCTTTCCCCCTCGGTTCCCTCCGCCCCCCCCCCCCCCCCTCGCTGCCTGGTATGTCGGCAAGTGAGACTTGTCCTCGGTCTGTCCCCCTGTGTAATATGTGTGTGTTGTTCCCCCTGTCCTGTGTATATTGTGTGTCTGTCTGGGTTACTATGTTTGTTGGGTTGGTTGTCCCTGTTCTTGTGTGTGTCCCCTCCCCTTACTGCCGGCACCTGTCCCCTTCCCCTCAACCCCCGCTGCCACACGTCACATCTCCCGCGCTTGGGGCCAAGTGGCATGTCCCCTCCGCTGCCGCACATCTTCCCTGCCCCCGCCCCCCGTTGTTAAACTCTTCGCAACCCTCTGCCGGCACTATGTCCACCCCCCCCCCCCCTGGCTGTGAACAATCCCCCCCCGCTAGCCTGGCAGCACCCAGCTCCCCCTCCGCTCCCCCCCCTTCCCCCCAGCTGGGCACATCTCCCGCCACACACATCTCACATCACACACACAGAGGACACAGAGAAACACACAACACGCCCCGATCCGGCAAGACACCCCCCTCCCTTCTTAAGCCATGCCCCCCGCCCCTGCTTCTTAACAGATTTTTTTTTGTGCTGGACCGCCGAGTGACAAATTTTTAAGAATGTCCATAATTTGGGAGGTTTGGAGTCCAGCATTGGAAAGCTCAAATAGTTTTGCGTTTGAACCCTACAACATCCGGCACAGAAAAATGGCCGTGAAAGTTTTTGTTTTGGTGTCTATGTGGTTGGCCGTGGTGCCCCGTTTGTGAGATTTCGATGTTTTCGAATCCTACAAACAAACAAACAGACCGTAAAAATCCACTTAAAGAATTAATATTAATAGCATTATAACATAATAATTTGCCTTTATAATAACTTTCTACATAATAATTAACCTGTTCCCAAGGACATTAAAACCAGTTTTTTGGAGAAGAATACACCAGAACAGTCAAAACACCTGAACACCTATTAAATACTGAAAATTTCATGATAACTACATGTGCCTTCGCTGTTAAAGAGGCTCAGAAACAACAAAGGAATAACAGTCAGACAACGAGCCCCGGGCCTAGCTCACATGTAATTTTGGACGTTTTTCTGGGCCTTTGTACGTTCCCGGGCCCGTTTTAATTTTTTCACAGTCCCCTGTAACTTCCTACATACTTTTTTTTCCCTTATCTTTTCCTGCGTGAATAAGTGCGCAGTTCAATTTTCGAATATGACATTTCATTTGCTAGAAATTACACTTGTAACCATTTAACGTTCATTGGGTCCCTTTCTCCTAGTTTTTTTTCTTATAATCCCATCCGTGCTGTGGTTTAGGAGGGTATAAAATGTCATCATCCCCCTCCCCTCTCCGGTTACTCCACCCCTGCTCATGTTTATTGCCCGTCCCGTCCTCCCCAGTCTATATTGTTAATGATCTATTGTTTACATAACTGGAACCTGCTATTTGTGGGTGAAAAATAGCAACCTATTCCCTTTTTTTTTTTTATTAACTACTCTAAAATAAAAATGTTTTCCTGGAGTCCGGTTTCCTGAATTTCTGTTATGTTTCAAATCTTAAATGACTTAGACCCCACTTTAAGTTTGAATTCAATAAACAAACATGGAAGTCCAGAAAAAAAATACACACGGTCCCCTCTCACTACAGATTGTTATAGGTCTAAACTGTTAAGATAACTAGATGTGTTTCTAAGCCGCTAAAACCTCACCTCCTCCTGCTTTTTTGTCGCAAGTGCGGTTTCACTTCTCAGGATTGGCAAGGTTTTGTTTTTTTTTTTTTCCCCTCGCGGTTTCTCTCGGTTTTCCCTCAGCCTTTAAAGAAACAGCATAATTTATTCCTTGTGCTGCCTCGTAAAATAAAATGATATTTAAACAATAAAAACGAGAAACACCAATCCCAAGGAGAATGACATTATTCGGCTGTTACAGGGTTGTTTCTCTGCAGTCCAACTGAGCTTTTCAGGCACATTTTTTTATTGTCAAACAGGGTGTTTTGAGTATACAGTATTGAGGATGGCTTTTAAGACCAAACTATTCCGGTGATAATTTTTTTTCAAACTATGTCTTGTTAATAACAGCTCAAGTCCCTGAAAATACATGTTCAAATATTGGTATGTGGCCAATTATTTGGCATAGAATTTTTTTCTTTTTAATTTAGTGTGGTGTAACATGCAAAATAGAATTACAAGGTTTGTGGTCTTTTAAGCTTTGAATATAAAATTAAGTAACATTCCAATAATTCCTTAATCTATTTATTGGTAAAAGCACTTTGTCACCACAAAAAATAAGTGGGGGGGGGCCAGGGCCAAAAAAAAATTAAAAAATGTTAAACACACATCCACGTCTCTCCACTATGTGTGAATCAGGACAACTCCGGCCTTTTTCTGTGTCACTGTGAATCCCTACAAGTGGATGCAGTAGACAACCCGGAGGTTGTTGCCGGTTACAGAGGAAAAGAAGCGGTGGAAGGCCCCACCCCACATCTTTAATCTCTGATAACGCCTATCAGGCATGTTAACGGTAACATGCTTATCTTACGTAACTTTCATCTTTACGTTGTATAAACGTTTTTAATCATTTATTTACTGTACATTTTGTTTTTACAGATCGTGAAAATCAGTCTGTCTTAATTACGTAAGTAACATTTCAGATTACCTCGAAATACGTTCTTGTTCATTTTTGCCCTCAAATATAGTTAATTTTCTCTTTGTTTTTCAGTGGAGAATCTGGTGCAGGAAAGACTGTGAACACCAAGCGTGTCATTCAGTACTTTGCAACTATTGCAGCTATTGGAGATTCAGGAAAGAAAAAGGAACCCAGCAACAGTTTGAAGGTAAAATGGTGCCTTCAAACCTGGACAGAATAGAGTACATAAAGTCTTCCTAATATCTGTAAAGTGGCTTAACCACAATCAACTTCTTTCTCCAAAGACTGATTACACATTTCCAATGTATTAACACTGTGTTACAATTATACTGTAAGTTTGTAAGAATATATGATGACACTCATGGGTTTATTCAATACACTGTAGTCTGAATTGTCACTGGCCACTTATCGTCCCAAAAGCGATGTTAACCTAGTTGGAAGTTTTTGACCCAATAACAGCCCATGTGTCCACTTGAACATATTGAAATTAAGTCCTAAGATTCCTTAGCTACGTAGTTAATCAGACAATTACATTTAAATATATTGGCAGGTTTTACATTTCTAAGCATAGAATTATTAAAGTATTAGCTGCAGCACTTTTGACAATAATTACACAAACGTACCTGATCTAATTCCCTCCTACGCTTAAGGAATGATTATTGTGCAACACTGCATAATTACAATTACCACCCAAATTGTTCCTGCCAATTCCTGGAAGCAAAAACATTTTCATACTACAAAATGTCTCTGTGTTCAAAGTGTGAGGAAATCCAGTGCAAATGAATAATAGTGACTTGACTATTTACAGGGAAACACTTGAAGATCAAATCATTCAAGCTAACCTCTCCTGGAGCTCGGTAATGCCAAGACTTGAGCGAAATGACAAGTTCATTCGTTTGTAAGTACCAGGATATTTCTCTCTTTTTATGGTGTAACTCCGACAATGTTCATACTTATTAAAAAAATACTTGTTACAATCCCAAATTCTGGGTAAATCATCAGAATTCACTTTGGAACCACGGGAAGCTTCTCTTGCAGATATTGAA
The DNA here is from genome assembly GCA_036426205.1 of Ascaphus truei. Taxonomy (NCBI): domain Eukaryota; kingdom Metazoa; phylum Chordata; class Amphibia; order Anura; family Ascaphidae; genus Ascaphus; species Ascaphus truei. Next base: position 17,386 of record WSYH01001629.1, read on the forward strand.
ACAGGTAAGAATGGTTGTACTATTAAGTCTTCTCTATTCCCAATAATATACACTCATACATTGATGATATATAATCGTCTACACATCAGATTACTGGGAAAATCCAGGTAACATTCCGCTTTCGCAGTGAGACGAAGTACATATCTTCTACCAGTCAGGACAAAAGGAACCAGAAGCTTGTGGATTTACATTTCCTTTGTTTCATTGCAATGAAAATCGTAAAATGAAATATGCAACAGGTTGTTAATAATGTAATTGATGTACAATGTTAAGTTAGTCAAGAATGACAGTATAACCACATTGTCCTGGATATCACCACAACATTGTAACTAACATATTCTTGATATGATTCAGACAGCATATCTGTTTAGTAATTCAGAGATGTTTATAACCACACAACCCATACGATATGCCTCATCAGCCAGGGTGGCTTCTGTGAAGAGTATTGATGATGGGAGGATGTTGGATGGCTACTGATGTAAGTAATGAAAAAGCTCACGCCAATAACCCCACCGCTAACTAAAATATTGATAACTAATATACTCTTTCATATCCACAGAGCGCATGATATCTTGTGTTTCAATCCAAGATGAAAAGAGTTGGCATTTAAAGAGACTGGAGCAGTCATGCGCACCATGTAATATGAAGGTTCAGCAAAAGCAGAGAGGAGGAGCAGGCTTGAGCTGATGGCACTGACAGGTACGTGAATTCTTTTCCACTTAGATGTATGCAGATGTCTTTAACTGCACCAACACAAAGACTATTCCAAGGGATTAATAGCGTATCTTCAATTTGTAGTGCTGATAAAATCCGTAATTGGGGGCTGAATTGCCGACTTGGTTGAAGGGCTTTGTGCTATCCAAAGGGTAAGGTCGGCAATGACATATGCACCAAGGGAACAGATGTCCAACAGGTAATTCATTTACAATTCATAATTTAGCCTTCATAAACGTAGTTGTCGACAGATTAAAAAGACATTATTACTCTCCTCAGGTCTACAATCTCAGTTGTGCTCGGCAAAGTTCAGTTTTTATGAGCGAAGCTGTTCTTGTGGAGGTCGCTCAGTATCAATCAACAGCTGAGATACCAAGCAACCAAGACAATACTTCATTAGGTTTGTGTCCTGGATATGTGGGTTTGAAATACTATTGAATACTAATGTAGTAGACGCTCTTACTGTAACTACAGATTAGACGATTAGAATCAATGTTAGAGAGTGAATAAGAAAGCTGAGTTAGCAATCCATTGTCTGACACTATGTGCATATTTTTACCAGTTCAAACAGTTGGAGCATCTGCATCAATTTCACCAATGAAAAACTGCAACAGTTCTTCAACCACCACATGTTGTTCTGGAACAGGAAGAGTATAAGAAGGAAGGCATTGAATGGGAATTCATGACTTCGGTATGGATTGGACTGCTTGCATTGGCTTTATTGAGAAGGTGGGTCATCTAAATAAGTAAATAACCGTCTTGAAACACAGCTAAATGTTGTATTGGAACTTACCAGCTCTGCATTGTCATGTCAGCAATGGGAATTTTCTATTCCTGAAGAGAGTGCATGTCCCAAGGCAACGACACCTCTTCAGAAAACAAGGCTGTACGGACACGCATCCTGGGCAAGGAAACCCGCAAACAAAAAACCCTTTTGAGAAGCCACAAGCCTGGCGAAAAGGAAGCTTGAAGCTCATTTCGCTCGGTGCATTATCGACTGGTAATGTGGATTTACACATCGGGCTGCTATCAAGAATACGGGACCAATTGAATGACTTGTTATTCACTTAACAGAAGTCTTCAGTTAAACATCGCCTTCCACTCTACACCAGCATATGCTACTGATGGTAAGTAATTATTAATCTTTTAGTCTGTATATTTATCGTTTTCAAAGTGATTTGATAAAAAATGTTGTTGTTTTTTTGTTTTGTTTTTTAAAAAGATGATGAAGGAAGAGTGGAAAGAAAAAGAAAGGAGGCTATTTACAGGACCACGTGTCATGATCTATCCGGGTGTGTGTGGAGGTGATGTGTAGTGTTGTTGTGCTGGTGGGAATGTGTCGTCTGTGTGTGGTGTGTGGGTGGTGTGTGGTGTGTGTGTGTGTGATGTGTGTGTGTGTGTGTGTGTGGTGTGTGGTGTGTGTGTTGTGATGGGGGTGGGTGGTATTTATTTGCAGTACTTTATTAAACCAATATATTAATACAATGTATTGTCTTTTGTCTTCCTCAGGAAAACTGAACAAGCTTCGAATAACCTGAGAAGCACTCACCACCACCCCCACTTGTTGCGTTGGTATGATGTCCAATTGAGGACCCAAGGACCCTCCTGGTTAAAGTTGTACATAAAACTTTCAGAAAAAGCCACCCCAAATATCCATAACTGTTTACACACTCTCCTAAACCAGAACATTTTTCTACTGCCATACCCCACATGGGGATATCTTATCATCCACCCAGCCCTGAGATGTACACGCGTCGTGCCGGAACGGTATCCTAGGATTGCAGACCCCCAAGCGGCTTTTCCACAGCCCCCACCGCCCAATCCTATATGGTGACTTCAATACCCCACCGCCCCCGCCCGAATAAACTTTTTCCAACAAAACTAGCAAGTTGCACACAACGTTGTTTGCTTACCTCCATTTCCAATTGCACATCCATAGTACATGCCCATACTGTATTTGCATATTATACCTACATAAACCAGTCCTTATAAGTAATCAGCTATCAGAACGCGATAAATACCGAGCTTAAATGTGGTGAGTAAAAACAAATTACCTATGGTTCAAACCTGTGGTAACATCCCCTGCCAAAACGGTGTCATATCATTTCCTTCAGATAACTTTTAACTGCCACATATTTTTGGTTTGCTTAATGTGACCGAATCTTTTTGTCACATTTTCCCTCTTTGACCGTTTTGGTGAAGTTAAAAGTCGCCCCCTGAACGCCCGCGCAATCCCACAGCCTGGGCAGGTTCCCCCATTGACATCAAAAGGCCGCCCTTGAGAAACCTTTGGGCTCTATCGATGTTCCCCCCCGATACACTCAAGTACCCCCAAAGTTTGGGCACCACAAAGCGTCCCCCAATCATGTCTATCAGAAAAACAGTCATACTACAACGATGCTGAAACCCTTGTAACATCTTTAAAGACATCATCCCACTATGATTTTTTTTTGTTTACAGGTATTCTTCAAAGCTGGTCTTTATCGCGGTACCCTGGAGAAATGAGAGAGGATACATTGGACAAACTTATAACTCGCACAAAGGCTCGCTTGCCCACGAGGTTTTTTGATGAGAGTTGATTTAAGAAAGATGATGGAAACGAAGGACTCCTGGTCCTCAATACAATCTGCACCGAGTTTGCAAAATGGTTTTAGGATATGAGGTTATTTCTCATCCTCCAACCGGGATTCTACACCATTTCAGAACCAAAGGGATAGGTTGCGCGCCCACAGCGTGATTGTTATCCATAGTACAATGTAGGATACAATGTTCAGGTCTTCAGATGAAACGTCAAACATACGTGCCTTATAGAGATTGAAGAGTTGTCTTTTTGTGATTTTTTTGTTGTACTTGCTTTGTTACGTTCAAATGGATTAAACCATGTCTGTCTCCAGAGTTGTGACTTGAGATGTGTGAGAGGAAGGAGATGGCAAATACTGAATTTGAGAGGAGTTCCTTTGAAACCAAGAATCACTGGTTTAAGGTCCGACTGGAATGCAAGAACGAAAGGAACTGCGAAGAGGATATGGGTATGTCCCTACGCAGAGAAAAGAATGGATTTAGCAGCTTGGAGTAGTCAGTCAGGTAGAAGAGTTTATAATATCAATGCTATTATCACAAACCATAGTTGTGTGTTAATCGTAGATTGCTGATATTCATCTCATATTCAAATATGAAAAATGAAAACTCTGCGAATGCACGAGGAAACGATGTGAAGGGACCTCATCAAAAGCAAAACCTGAAGCCACGGAAAACTGACAACAAGGAGAGCTTACAGAGAACTTGAGATGAGAGGAACAATGCTGAGCTAAAAGCCAAAAAGAGGAAGCGTGAGATGAAAAAATAAATGCTCTGAGCTGCAGAAGGACATTTGATGACCTGGGGAACTTACTTTGCACAAAGTAGAAAAGGAAAAAACACGCCACAGAAACAACGTTGTTGTGGAAGCGGCGCTGAGCATAAACACTATGACCTAAATGTCATACAACAATAGTTATTTATTTTCTCTTTCGTTCCATTCTAAAAAGTTTGCATAGTGCAAAACCTTACTGAAGAAATGGATCCTCACTTGATGAGACATATCACAAAGGTTACCAAGGGAAGAAGGCCCTCCAAGAGGCTCATCCCCAGTCAACACTTGGCCATTATCCAGGCTGAAGAGGACAAAGTCAAGGTTCTCTGTCTCATACAAAGTCAAAATAAGCTGGAACAGCAAGTAGACTATGTAAGTAATTAAATAATAGTTCTTTATTACATATATTGAGAATACTTTTCCGACAGAACCTGAAACTGAAAAATATCTTTCTGTCAATAGGTCGGAAGGGGTTCATGGAACCAGCAGAAGAAACTTCGTGACCTTGAGAATGCACCAGAGAAAACTGAGGTGATCTGAAGTGTCACGGAAACGGACATCGGATCTTGAAAAATGATAAACACAAAATGAGGAACGACTCAAGAATTAGTATTAATGGTTTACTTTTTTTAGTAACTTTTTGTTAGAATTACTTTCCAATAGCTCACTAATCTGTCTCTGCCTCATCTCCTTCTGAAATCCCTCTCTTGGCTTCACAAAGAAAAAATTGTTTTAGGTCCGATATACCATAAAAAAATCGCCTTCACTTTAAGTCTATACACGCCATGCCTCTACTTTATTCTCAGCCTAATATATATATAAGTCGCTGCAACCTCCTGCTGGTGTGGTCAAGGAACTCCTTGTGATCTAAATCCTTCTCCTGACTAAACCTCTCCCACTGCCCCACACTCTGAAAGGCCCTCTCTCCGCGATCTCAACATCCGACAAGCACTTCTCTGGACACATATAAGGCTTGTATCAAACTACCTCTTTAATTAAGCTCAGATGTCCGCCACTCACCTACATCATAGCCTTGGATTGCTCTTCAGGACAGGGACTTCATTTCCTACAATGTTACTTTGATGTATGAGGGGCTTATTGACATGTCTCAAATTATTTTGTCACATCTATACTGCTGTGAGAGCACTGCTGCGCACCTGGATGGCGCTAGTAGACAATAAATGAATAATACATTTAGAGGTTCGGTCTTTACAATTTAGGAAATCCACCATTATTATTTTTCAAAACACAGAAAGGATGTTGAAATAAACCAGCTGCAAGGAAAAGATGAGCCGGGATGAGGAAATATGAACAGTCCCTGGGCACGCTCCCAGCTGCCAAAAAAAAAAGATCAAAGGAACTGCAGGTATAATTTATCAAAGGTGGAAGTTACGTAACTTGTCCTCATTCTGCTATGTTAATCTTCATAGTGATAATAATTTAAATGGTTTCTTCGTCTAGGATCGGTATTGAAGAACTTGACGAGGAGATTGAAGCTGAGCGCCGCAGCTCGGGCCAAAGGTTGAGAAACAGGGTATGACTGCTCCAGAGAACTTGAGAGATCAGTGAAAAGGCAGGTAGAAGGGCTGGAGGTGCGCAGACATCTGCCCAGAGTGAGATGAACAAGAAAACGTGGAAGCCGAAGTTCCCAGAAAATGAGATCCGGATAAGATCATTCGTGACTGAGAGGGTCCACGCTTCAGCATTGAAGGCCACCGCTGCATGCTATGCGCACAAGAAGGCAATGATCTGACAGCGTGTGCTAGGCTTGGAAAGGGAACAGATTGATAACCTGCAGCCGCGTTAATACAGAAGCTGGGAGAAAGAGAAAGAGCGGAGTTTGTGATTAAGATGGAAGTTGATGACCTTGCCCAGCATGGGAGAATGTCTCCAAATCCAAGGTAAAAAACCTGTAAATAGTAGATGGGTCACTTTTTTATTGTTTTTGAGCTATACGATTGAATGATCCTAACGATGGCTATTTGTCCTGAAGCCAATCTTGAAAAAATTGTGAGCCGTTGTGCTCGAGGACGCACAATCAGTGAGAATAAAGGAAAAGGATGTGATGGAGCGATCAAACGGTCTTTTCAATGATCTCTTCACCAAAGGCCAAAGGGGTGCGCTTCCAACTGAGGAACGGTATGTATTAACAATATAAGCATAAAATTGTATGGAAAACAAATAAAATAAAAAAAAAGTAAGTTCGAAGTAAGTAATGCTAAAAACCTATTAGTACAACAGATAAAAGGTGTAATGTGAATAAGCCAAAAGCAAATTGTGTTCGCTTTATCAAAACGATCTTCACACATCTTATTGAAGAGTTAAAAGCCATATAAATTGTTGGACATCCTCACAATAAACAAAATTAATTTGATGGCATTGCATTCACTGAAAGTAAAATGTAAAATGTTCCTCTGTCTGAGTACACTGAAAAAATTAGGTGGCATCTAAGAATTATAGAGAGATTATACGTGACGCATTGTCTTCTCCCAATGTTATTTTCTTACAGGTGAAATGTTCCCGTAAGCTTAGAAGAAAGGAAGCTCTGATTTCTCAGTGACAAGAGGCAAGCAGGGATTACCCAACAGACAGAGGAACTTAAGAGAGGCAGGGAAGAAGAAACAAAGGTACTGTAATAATTAAAGAACCATTCCAGAGAGGTTAGAAAAGAATTGACTTATAGACTGGATTGATTTAAGTAACTGAGTAAACATTATCTTGTTGTGTACAGGCCAAGAACGCCTCATTGCTCATGCACATGCTAAATCTCCCGCACACGACTGTGACTTGACTCCGTGAGAGAGAGGAGGAGGAACAAGAAGCAAAGGTCTGAGTTTCAGCGCTCTTGGTCCAAGGCCAAATGGAGAAGTTGCCCAATGGAGAACAAAAATAATGAGACTGACGCCATCAGCGCACGGAGGAGGCAGCTGGAGAAGCCAAGAGATGCCCAAATTGCTCATCAGTAAACAAAATTATGTCATACAGGATAGTGACTTGCAAAGACTGTAATCTCTTTCCTACAATGCATTTTTCAGGAAGAGCTAGAAGCTTGCTTACAGCGACTACAGGACGCGAGGAGCGAGCAGGTGGAGGCTTTGAACTCCAAATGTGCTTCCTATGGAAAGACCAAGCAGAGGCTGCAGGCTGAGTGGGAGGACCTTATGGTCGATGTGTTGAGAGAGCAAACAGTGCAGCAGCTGCTCTTGATAAGAAGCAGAGGAACTTTGATAAGGTAGATATTAAAATATATCCTCTTTTTAAAATACACTTTAACAGTCATATAAGAGCAACTGGTAAATAAGGAACTTGCATGATACTTATATAATAATGTGTTACATTTTGCAACTGAAACCAAATTCTCGGTCTATATGCAATAATTTCTTGGTGCCGGGTTCGTGTGTAGATGAAGCAGAAAGTAGTGAAGAGGGCAGGCTGAAACTGGAGGAGCTCTGAGAAGGAAGCCCGCTCACTCAGCACAGAGCTCTTCAAGATGAAGAATGCCCTTTTTTAGAGGAGACTTGGACAAGTTGAAACCCTGAAACGGGAAAACAAGAACTTGCAACGTAAGCACTTTGCTGCAATCGGTTGTTTGTGTGCCATCAATGTTAGCAATTCATTCTGAACATGTTTTCCATTGCTAAATATTTGAGTGGAATATTTACTAGCTTTACTACAGACCTGCAAAATATAAAGAACCTGGACACCTAAATTATTTCCCCGATCCATTAGAACTTATTAAACAAGGTGAAGACCACTAGATTGTTCCAGCAGGCTCCTACGAATTTGAATCTTATTTGCAAGCCTGGTATACTATATAGAAATGAAACGAGAAGGACGAGTGACTTGGATTGTAAAGCAAAGAGTTATAATGTATGGTTCTTTCACAAAATCACATGTAGTATATTCTCACACTATGGAAAGATTTAAAAAAAATGTTGCCTTGTGCTTGCGAAACTGATAGAAAATCTCCCAGCTCCCATGGAGCGACTGATATCCTTCATTCTAACCGCAGTAGACTTCCCCCATAGCTGCGGCTGTGGGAAAAAATGAATCCCTTCCAGAAGAACTGTCACCAAAAGAATAAGGAGGTTATGGCCATGGCAAAGTTAACAGCCCAATTGAAACAAGACTATGAACAGTTCTACAAAACTGGGAGCCACGGCTCCGGACATAAGAAAATCTAGAAATTAATAGTAAATAAGAATCCCAGGCCTGATGAAACAGACAATTGGCTTTAGAAACGGAGGCGGCTGTGGGTGGGCGGGGAGAGGGGGGGGGGGTAATGTGCGGGGCATCCCGCCCTGTTTCACCCTAACTTGTGTTCCCTCCCATCTCCCCTGTCCCATCTCTGCATGGAAGGTCCCTTATCCCCCTCCACCCCCCAGCCTTCCATCCTGACCTAGCCCTGTCTCATGCTCCTTTCTCTCTCCTCTTTCCTCTATCTCTTAAGCTTCTATCAGGGAATACAGATTAACTAAAAGCTGCAGCGTCCCAGGAGGACACAGTTAAAAAAAAGGTGTTAAAATCTATATACCCATAATATGTTAGGCACAATATCACTGCAATTTGAGAAATGTTGGTATGTTATTTTTCCGACCTGAAACTGCGATGTAACAATTTTGTGAAGATCAATGTATAGTGAAAAATGTATATCCCTGTAAAAACAATAAAAAAAGATTGGAAAAAAAAAAGTTGCCTCAAAACAACACAAAAATAGCAAACAATTATCATTCTCGGATTAAATCCAAACAATTGCTTGGCCATTTCTTTTGCAGAGGAGATCTCAGATCTGACCGAGCAGATTGCAGAGTCTGGAAAGTACATTAATGAATTGGAGAAAGTCAAGAAGCAGGTTGAACTGGAAAAGAGCGATCTGCAGTCGGCCCTGGAGGAAGCTGAAGTATGTAGTGGGAATAGAGTAATAACTTACCTTTATATTGCAGTGTGCTCAGCAACGTGCATCATACAGTATCATATACAAGCAAAATGAATCTGCCTTAAGATCTAACTGTTGTTGGCTGTGTTTTGCTATGCTCAGGTCGCAGAGGTTTCAACCGGCTAACAGTTTAAAAAAACTGTGCCTTTACCCGAGTTTGCTCATTCCTCCTAATATTAGGCTTAAGAATTTGTATATTAGCCATATAGAGATTGGGTTTGGTATAACAAATCATTTTCTAATTAAAGACGATCGTCTGGAACATGAAGAAAGCAAAGTTGCTCCGCATCCAGCTGGAACTGAAACCAGGGGAATCTGATGTTGGACCGGAACAATTCAGAGAAGGCTGAAGAGATTGATCAGTTGAAGGGAACAGTCAGAGAGTGATTGAACATGCTAGAGCACATAGATGCTGAAATCAGACAGCAGAAAAGTGCCTCTGAGACTGAAGAGAAGGATGGAAGGAGACTTGGAACTGAACTGGAAGATCCAGCTAAGCCATGCCAACCGACCAACGCATGAGGCCCTACAGAAACAGCTTCAGAACATGGTCCAAACACAACTCAGGATACTGCTAACTGACACCAAAACCAACCCTGCAACGGTACTTCCATAACCCCATGAACCGAACACCAACTCAAAGGTACCTTCCTAACGACACCAAACACACTCAAGGTACTCTAAACCTACACCAAACACAACTCAAGTAGTTCCTAACATGCTCCACACCCAAAACACAACCAAGGTATTCCTACATGACACCAAACACAACTCAAGGTACTTCCTAACATGACACCAAACACAACTCAAGGTACTTCCTAACATGACACCAAACACAACTCAAGGTACTTCCCCTAACATGTAACCACCAAATCACAAACTCATAGGCGCCTAACATGACACCAAACACAAATCAAGTACGTCCTAATTAATATGACAACCAAACCAACTCTAGGACTTCTAACATGACCACCACAAACACAACTATATGGTACTTCCTAACATGACACAAACACAACTCATGGTACTCCTAACATGACACCAATACACAATCAAGGTACTCCTAACATGAACCAACACAACTCCAAGGTACTTCCTAAAATGACACCAAAACACAAACTCAAAGGCTACTTCCTAAATGCCACAAACACAAACTCAAGGTACTTCCTAACATGAACCGAATACAACTCAAAGGTACTTCCTAACATGACACCAAAACACAACTCAAGGTACTTCCTAACATGACACCAAACACAACTCAGCGGTAATTCCTAACATGACACCACAAACTCAACGGTACTTCCTAACATGACACCAAACACAACTCAAGGTACTTCCTAACATGACACCAAACAATGTAATTATTTACAAAGGTTATTGTTCAAGGTAATTTTTAATTCAGACCACGCTAGAATTTTTAATCAGCCTTTACTCATATTCTTATCAAAAATATAATTAGTTGTTTTGCTCCTAAAACTTAAGAGTCAGATTTTAAAAGTGGGTGTAATTTTGTAGTTTGTATCGCTAAAGGGAAAGATGTAAAACCAAATATTTTAATGTTTACGTTGATCAATGGACTTTCATGACTTCATGTTTTTATTTTTCTATCAGGATACTCAACTCCAGCTGGACGATGCCACCAGAGGGCAGGATGATCTGAAGGAACAGCTGGCTGTGGTGGAACGTAGAAATAACCTGCAACAGGCTGAAATTGAGGAGATCAGGGCTGCTCTGGAACAGACAGAGAGATCTCGCAAGATGGCTGAACAGGAACTTCTCGATGCAAGCGAGCGCGTTCAGCTCCTGCACTCACAGGTAAACTTATCTGCCATGGAAAGTACCTCAAGCACTAAATGAAATGTTTTGTACATACATACACAACATACTTTATTTTGTACTTTAGAACACAAGCCTGATCAACAGCAAGAAGAAGCTCGAGAACGACTCTGCTCAACTCCAGAATGAGGTTGAGGAAGCTGTTCAAGAAGCAAGAAATGCTGAAGAGAAAGCCAAGAACGCACCTCAGGCTCGTTTAGGAGAGGTTCTTTGATGAGAATTGAGTTCAGAAAATGGTGGAACGAAGGTATTGATTACACTACAATCTGTCAAAAATGGTAGATAGAAAAGTAACTTTTTAATTTAACCTTCCTTCTACATTTTTTCCAAACAGAGACGCTTGCTTTGTTATCCAGTACAATGTCAGGTAATCTTAATCATGAGCGTCAAACCCTGGCCATCGGATGAAAGCTGTTAACTTCAGATAAACCTCTCCTGCAGAGTGGTCCGAGACTAGAAGGAGATGGCAAACTGAAAGAGGAGTTTTTTGAAACAAGAATCACTGGTTAGGTCAGGAAGCAAGAAGAAAGGAACTGGAAGATAATGGTTGTCCCTACTGTCAAGAAAAGAATGGATTTAGCAAGCTGGAGTAGTCAGTCGGTAAGAAGATTTATAATAGGGCAATGCTATTTATCACAACACCAATAAGATGTGGTAATCGTAGATTGCTGATAGTTGCATCTCATATTCCAAATATGAAAAATGAAAACTCTGGCTGATGGCCGAGAAACGATGTGAAGGCCTCATTCAAAAGCAAAAAGAAGAGGGAAAACCTGGAGCCAAATCAAGGAGGCTTACAGAGATACTTGAGATGATGAGGAATCAATGCTGACTAACAGCCAATAAGAGGAAGCTGAGGAAAATGAATGCTCTACTGAAGAAGGACATATGATGTACCCTGGAACTTACTTTTGCCAAAGTAGAAAAGGAAAAACACGGCCACGAAACACGTTGTTGTGGAAGGCGGCGCTGAGCTAAACACTATGACCTAAATGTCCATAGTCAACAATAGTTATTTATTTTATCTCTTTCGTCCCTTTCTAAAAACGTTTGCATGTGCAAACCTTACGGAAGAAATGTCCTCACTTGATGAGAATATCACAAAGGTTACCAAGGCGAAGAAGGCCTCCAAGAGGCTCATCCTCCAGTCAACACTTGATTACATCTCAGGCTGAGAGGACATAGTCAGGTTCTCGTCTCATACAAAGCTCAAAACTAACTGGAACACAAGAACTATGTAAGTATTAAAAGAAGTTCTTTATTACAGAATATATTAGAATACTTTTCCACAGAACCATGAACCTGAAATACTTTCTGTCAAAATAGCGGTAAGGGGTTTCACCTGGAACCAGAGAAGAAACTTCGTTTGGACCTTGAGAATGGGCCCAGAGAAAACTTGAGTGATCTGAAGTGTCACGGAAACGTCATCGGAGCTTGAAAAATGATAACATCAAACTGAGGAACGACTCACGAATTTAGTATTACGTTTTTAGGGGTATTTTGTTCCTTGACTGGATATTTTCCCCGCTCACAAAGGGATTGTCAGTAAAACAAATTAACCTAACATATTGTTCTTAAAACACAGAAAGGATTGAAAAAATAAACCAGCTGCAAGGTAAAGATGTGGAGGATGAACATTCCCTGGGGTCCGTTCCGCTGGCAAAAAAAATCAACGACACTTCCGGTATGCAAGGATTTCATAGTGGAGATGTTAGTAATTTGTGTCCGTCATTCTGTCCTATTTAGATCTTATTATAATAATTCAAGGTTTTTCTTTTTCTTTCCGTCAGTCTTCGTATTGAAGAACTTGAGGAGGAAATGAAGCTGGAGCGCGCAGCGTCGTGTCCAATAAAAGTTGATAAACAGAGGATCTGATCTCTCCAGCGAGCTTGAGGAATCAGTGAAAGGCTGAGAAGAGGCTGGAGTGCAACATCTGCCCAGATTGAGCTGGACCAATAAGACTTGAAGCGAGTTCCGCCAGAAAATTAGGACGTCTACCTGGAAGAGTCGCACGCTTCAGCATTAACCACCGCTGGCGGGCTCTGCTCCAAGAAGCATGCGACAGCGTTTGGCCTGGATCTTGGGGGAACAGATTGATCCAACCCTGCAGCGGGCGTGTTAAACAGAACTGGAAGACAGATAAGAGCGAGTTCAAGATGGAAGTTGATGACCTGCCAGCACCTTGAGAATGTCTCCACAATTCAAAGGTAGAAACAACCTGTTAAAGTTGTGTCAACTTTTTGTTTTTATTGAGCTATAGCTCTTGAACTCCTAAAACGCTGCCTATTTGTTCCTTAAGGCCATTCTTGAAAAAGTGAGCCGTTTGCTCGAGGACCAACTCAGGAAATAAAGGCAACGGAGATGAGCACTCACGTCTTCGTCAATGATTCTCACAAGGCAAGTGCCGCCTTCGGCGAAACTGATACGGTTATGTATGGTTGTTAGACGGACGTCACGAGAGGTCCACAATTGGAGACTTTTACTAGGTGAAATTATATAAGGCTTCTTGTGCCTTTTTCCTGTTCATCAGGTACATCCATCCAAACACAGTGGGGGGACAAGCTTCTAGTTCACTTGGGAGTATTTCTAGTGACACACTATGCAATTATTACATCTCCCTTAGTTAAGCATTTCTCAGCCCCAGAAACACATAGCATGAAATAAGCAGATATAAGAAGTCTCAGTAATATGAAAGTCTTATCTGTTTCTTGGGTGGAAATCTTCCTCATTTCCTGTTCAGCTCCGCTTCCCTCAGTGTGTCAGCTTCAGGTTTGATATTTTTCCCTGTGTTCTTGAAATCAGCTCTGGCCTGTGGTCTTCTGGCAGAGCTCAAGATATGGTCAGCTCCATAGATCTGTTTTCTCTTGGTCAGGGTCTCTCCCGGGAGACTCAGAACCTCCTGCTCTGTCGCCAAAAGTCACTCACATGAGCTAAGGAGTCACTTCCTGTCTCACAAGAGACAAACGAAAAACGCGACAGGCTTTTGTAAGCAATCTAAATGCAGGCTGTGTTTTTATTAATTGACTATCCCAGCCGTTACCCACACACTTCTAGATTAAAGGCATCATTACTTGAACCAGGGATACTCCCTGTTACGAAGTGTTACTACACGAAACATGCAAATAATCAAAAATAGCAAAGATTAAAATAGATTACATTTTTATAAAAACCAGAATGTTAGATCTGCTAACTGCTCTATAGTATACCATGTTTTTTAGTCTTAATATGGAACAATTAATCTGTGGAGTTTTTAATACTTGAAACATTGAGAATGTAAAATACATGGAGATACAGAAGAAAAAGGGGAATGTGGAATATCAAAGCAATGAAAGCAACAATTACAATGTCATTTAGCCAAGAACAAAAGATACAGGTGGATGGGGGGTGAAAAATTTTGGTTAATATGTTCGCATAAACAGATAGCGACGTTAACTGCTGCTCGTTTGGCAGCACGACACAACCCACACGAACTCGCCATTGTGGTCAACCGGCCATTGTAACGCATTAGCATTGTGAAAAAGGGGGTCAGTTAACACACCACCGGGTGCAATAACGCTGGTTACAGCTGTATATTATCAGTGTTAGATTTGTACACACATCCACTACAGAATGAAGTTCCACTTTTATAGTACTGCATACATATGCGGTTTCTTTTTTTTATGCTGTTTTTGATTTTTTTGTTATATAAAGGTATTTGTCCCTTTTATATTTGCGAGAACTTTCTACATTTCTTAGCGAAGGGTCGATAATAATAAAGAAATTAAGGTGGAATTAAGAGTATTAGTCCCCTAGTAAATTTGTTAAGCGAGTTACTAATGTAACACCTCCTCACCCGCCTGCTTTGGAGTGTACATCAGAATAGATTGCATATAGGTGCTGCTCAGTCTTGCACACCTGTCTGGGTGCTGGATCCATACAGGGCTGTGCAATGCAATTAAGTCAAGAAATGGCGCCAATAGCTTTTATATAAACGATATAGTCGCTTTATTCACATCTGGGGATATTCACTGAACACATCAATAGATCACCATTTGGTACTAAATAATATTTACTTTTAGTTTCTTCCCTGGTAACTCTCACTACTACTCGAAGGAGGCATATTCTTCTTAAGCTTCATCCCCTTAGCAGCTCTCATACTCAGGGGAGATACATTCTTAGTCCTTTACTATAAAGCTTCTGGTTGCTTGAGTTCAGAGTACCTTTGTCATACTGGGATCTGAGGTAGGTAGCTGTGGGCTCATCCTCCCACCCCTATGTATTTAAGCTTTAGGTTAGGCATTAGGCGAGCGCAGTTAGGTCTGGCTGATCTCATATTAAGTGCTCCGAATCCTGTTTCGCTATAACACACTCACCTGTGAGGACATCGTTGTTCTTTCACTTGGCTGGACCCAAGTTGGCCTCTACTAAAGGACCTAGTTTCGGGACATGTTCCCTAACTAAAAACAATAAAGTTGACAGGACCTAATTACTACACATAGCTATGCAATTAAACAGGACTAACACTTTAACAGTGAGGCTCCTCCGCTTTCTGTTACCTTCTGGAACCTGATTCTAGATACATATGTACCTCTATATTAACCCTCCGTCACTAGACACCTTCCACAAAGTGAGCTGGGCTATAATTTGAAAAGTCATCCTATACCATTTGACCTGAAATGGCAGTTACTATACCAGTTAACCTTCTAGGGTCCTTAACCCCTAAGCTGCCATCAGTAGTCCCACTGAAACAAAAAGGGAGGGACTACATGAAGAAAGGAAGTACATTTTATTGCATGACTTCCAACCCGTAATTTTGATCATTGTAAGATTAGGAGTTGGCTGTTTTCACAACTCTGCAATATACTGTATCTTGTAGCACATATTACCGGAGTAATAAGCTGATATTCATTTTTAGTAACATTCGGAGTTGGCCTCTTGAGCAG
Organism: Ascaphus truei; assembly: GCA_036426205.1. NCBI lineage: Eukaryota > Metazoa > Chordata > Amphibia > Anura > Ascaphidae > Ascaphus > Ascaphus truei. Next base: position 33,146 of record WSYH01001629.1, read on the forward strand.
TGATGACCATGGATTAAGTTTAAGAGAAAGATTCAGGCCATTATTAATTAGGCTAATATACCTGTATTGATAGAGATTTGTTATACAGACTCTCGTATCCTAAGTTGGAAAACCTAAGGTTTAATTTCGATCTGACTCCCACTGTTTCATGTATTTATATATACTGTACAGTATCTTCTTTAAAAAAGGAATTGGATGTTGATATGATAAGAACGTGAAGCTTTTGCACTGATTTGTGGATCTACAAGAACATTTTCCATTGTTCGAAAAAAAAATAGGTCAATAAAAATTCTTCATTGGATCTCAAGTCAAAAAACAACTTTTATTGCAATCTAATAGATCTTCAGGCTTTTTGACCCCTTTCTGATTCCACCACGCAAAGTTATTTTCATGCAGGCCTGGTTCTAAAGAAGGGGTTTGAAACAATGGCACCATGTTAGAGTTGGACTCCTATATTTAGAACTTAGGCTAAACCACAACCACACATTTCCAAGGAGTGGTTAATAATCGAATTAAATCTCCAACTAGAACATCGTCTTTCTTCCGTAAACCCTAGTAAAAGGTCAACGTTCTGAAGCTTAACAAATGAATAATCTATGTTTTTAAATTATACAGATATTGTATAAAATACACTATTCCATTCTTAAAAATATATACTTTACTTATGCCAATAGGATGTTTTATTTACTCACAGGTGAACAGTCCCGTCAGCTAGAAGAAAAGGAATCTCTGATTTCTCAGCTGACAAGAGGAAAACTGGCTTTCACCCAACAGACAGAGGAACTTAAAAGGCAGCTGGAAGAGGAAACAAAGGTAATACAATAATGTTCTACACCTACAATATAGCGACTTTGTAACACAACATAACTGTGCTATCCCTGTATAAAACACTATGAATTATATTCTCTTAATTGCTGCTTCAATTAAAATAATTTTAATCAAAATACCCAAGATATTTGATATTAAAAGAATTGACAGACTATAACTTGGATGTAGTATGGACACCTTATGTTCTGTGTACAAGGCCAAGAACGCCCTTGCTCATGCACTGGGCAAATCATCCCGCCACCGACTGTGACTTGTCTCCGTGAGAAGCTCAGGTATGAGAGGAACAAGAAGGGCAAAGGCTGAGTTTCCAGCGCTCTTGGTCGCAAGGCAAATGGAGAAGTTGCCCAATGGAGAACCAAATAATGAGACTACGCCATCAGTTGCGCCACGGAGGGGGGGCAGCTGGAAACGCAAGTATGCCCAAATGCATCGTAAACAAAATTACTGGTCATACAGGATAGTGACTTGCAAGACTAGTAATCTCTTTCCTACAATGCATTTTCAGGAAGAAGTAGAGCTTGCTACCAAGCACTACAGGACGTCGGGAGGAGGCAGTGGGAGGCTTTGAACACGAAATGTGCTTCCTTGGAAAGACCAAGCAGAGGTCTGGCAGGCTGGAAGTGGGCAGGACCCCATTTATGGTCGATGTGTTGAGAGAGCAAACAGTGGCAGGCAGCTGCTCTTGATAAGAAGCAACGGAGAGAACCTGTGATAAGGTGTAAATGAATGCGAATCAACATTCTCCGCTACATTAATTTAATATCGGTTTCGAAATTCCCTAATAGGCCTAAACTTATTATAAGAAAGAAAATGCTGGGACTGCTCTTTATTCATTATATATGTCTGAGGATATTGTGATCCGGCTCCATAGACAATTTCTGGGGAGATATCCCCCTTAGACAGATGCTTGGCAATTGTTTTGTTAACTAATGGATTCTTGCAGAACATACAAGTACTAGGATTCTTATCACTGCCAAATTACATATATACTACTGGGTTCCTCTCCTTGACGGCTCAATAGTTACGTAGTATCTGACACAAAGTTTCATGGAAAATCTACAACTTTGACAAACACCAAAAACAATGAAATTACTTTAACCCTTGATTTCGCTTGGTGGACCGCATTCACCAAAAGACACAAAAGTGGATTTTCAACATATTGCATTTTTTATTTTGTCTGTACTGTATTTTGGTATGTTATATATGATTACACTTTTGATGTATGTGCTAATCTGTAAAATTGAAATAAAAAATGTTGTCCAGAGTGTTACTTACGCTTTCTGAATAGATAGCTCTCAGAATGGAAGCAGAAGTATGAAGAGGTGGGCAGCTGAACTGGATGCAGCTCTGAAAGAAAGCCGCGCACACTCACAGCAGATGACTTCAAGATGAATAATGGCCTACGCGGAGTCTTTGGACCAGCTTGAAACCCTGAAACGGGAAACAAGAACTTGCAACGTAAATTTGTGACTCTGGGTCCAAGGCAGCCATGTTATTGTTAAATAATTTTATGATAAATATATATAATAATTGAATCTAAATAATATTTTCTCTTTTAAGAAGCCTCTGATCTACTGAACAAATCGGGCGAGACTACCAAAATTCGCACGCGAACTGGGAGAAAGCCAAGAGCAAGTTGGAACAGAAAATCGCGAAATGGCAGGCAGCCTGGAAAAGCAGAGGTCGGGGAGGGCATTCTTCTGCTTTCATCACACTCAATACAGCATTTACATAAAGGGCAGTTATTATTCTCAAAATTATTCTTCCATTAAATAGGTCCTGGAAGCCAAGAAGCCAAGATCCTCCGCATCCAGCTGGAACGCAACCAGGTGAATCTGAGGTGCCCGGAAAATTGCATCGGAAGGAGGAAGGATGAAGAGATTGATCAGCCTGAAAAAGGACAGTCCAGAGAGTGATTGATATGCCATGCATGAGGCACATTAAGACTGCTGAATCAGAAGCAGAAACGATGGCTCTGAGGACTGAAAATAAGATGGAAGGAGAACTTGAATGAACTGGAGATCTGCAGCTAAGGGCCATGCCAACACGCAACTACTGATGCACAGAAGACAGCGTCAGAAAATGTCCAAACACAACTCAAGGTATTCTCGGCTAACATGACACCAAAAAATCGCAACTCAAGGACTTCGTCTAACATTACACCACACATACAACTCAAGTACTTTTCCTAATCATTACACAAACCCAACTCAAGGTACTTCCTAACATTACACCCAAACCAACTCAAGGTATCTCCTAACATACCCAAACACAACTCAAAGTACAACACAGGCGAATAAATCGAACTGATTATTTTCACGGGTCTTGTTAAGCAATCTTGGAAACTCCGTATTAGAATAGTTAGATTTCTGTCATGAGGCTTCCTAAACACATATAGATAATGATGGGACGTCGTCCCTTCTTTGGTCCTGAAATTGTATTTCCGCCACAGATATGCTAGGATATCCCTTGGCAGATCTCTCCCTCAGCCCTATCGCACTCATCTCTTTATTGCCATGCATAAGCATATTAAACCACTGCAGATATATTTGGTTTAATCTTGTCCACCTATTATTCTGTATCAGATTCTCTGTTTTGACCTTCAAAACTGTTGTTCAACTCACCCATACGGATGCTAATATTAGGAGAAACTAGATTTCCAACAGAACCAAAATGGCTTTCAAAGTGACTGTCCAGCCTTACACGCTCTATTTTACTATACCAGGAATACTCACCTCCAGCTGGACGATGGCCACCAGAGGGCCGGAGGATCTGAAGACCAGGGCTGGCTGTGGTGGAACGTAGAATACCTGCAACAAGGCTTAAATTGAGGAGTATCAGGCTGCTTCAGGGCTGGAAAAGACGAGAGTATCTCGGCAAAATGGCTGAATCATGGGAACTTCTCCGTTGACTCAGAACGCGTCAGGCTTCCTGTGCACTCACAGGTAAACTTATCATCGAGGACGCAATATTTGCAATTTTTTAGGGCTGTTCAAATCATTCCACACTCGTTCTGCTCTCATATTCTAGAACACAAGCCTCATCAACAACAGAAGAAGCTGAGAATGACAGCCTTCAGTCTCCCTGCAGAATGAAGTAGAGGAATCTGTTCAGCGATGCAAAAATGCTGAGGAGAAAGCCAGAAGGGCCATCACTGATGTAAGTTGTCTTTTACCTAATCTTGCAATGAGGAAGAGCAATTATGTGTCAACTCATCATCTCTTTCTGTATAGTAATTTCATGCACCATTTGTTTTTTGGGGCAGTTGCAGGCTGGCTATGATGGCAGAGAGAAACTGAAAGGAGGGCATGACACAGCTCGCTACTTGGAGAGAATGAAGAGAACCGGAACAGACTGTGAAGGACCTGCATTCATCGTCTGGAGTTAGGCCGAGCAGGCTGGCAATGAAGGGTGGCAAGAAGCAGCTCCAGAACTGGAGTCTAGAGTAAGTGATATATTACAAAACTTTAAGGAGTCTAGTGGTATGTTTCAGAGTTTTCACCTGTGACTCAAGGTTGATACTTTATAGGTCTCGTGAGCTGAAAATGAACTGGTTCTGAACGAAGCGCTGGGGCATTAAGTGGCCAGCAAGGACTCCGCAAGTAGAAAGATAGACTGAATTTAGAGCTCAGCTACCAGGTGAAATATGGAATTAATGTAGTTGTGGTTCTCTGTCCGAGGGAAATTTGGTAATTAATATATGCATCTTAATAGTATTGTAATCTAGTTCTGAGGAAGAGAAAGAGATCGGTGCTGAGGACTGGCAGGATCTGGTGGACAAAACTATGCAGAGAGGTGTAAGCTACAAGTAGACAGTGCTGAGGAATCTGTAGTAGCCTATTGAAAGTTTAACCACCATTCTGTACTATGACCTTTCAATGCTCGAAGAGATCGATACATCTTTGGCTTTAAAAATCAAATGGTGCTCTCCCCCAACCTCAGTACCAAAACCAGATAGAAAATTGTATTAGGCCAAAATGTTGACGAAATACTCTAAAAGCTGTACATGTTATAATATGCATATAAATAAATCTTGAAACAAAAAAAAAATAAAAAATCAGAATTCAAACAGTATTCCGCAGAAAAGGTTAAAAAGGTTCAAATCAGAATATAACGTATCAGATATCATTCATGACGCTGAAAACTGAATGGTGACTGGTACAGTCTGCATGTCTGTGTGTTGATATTGGTCCTTATACACGAGTATAATGTAATATTTTCCTTAAGAGTAGTCGTGTTACCTATTATTCTTTCTTTAGTCCCTATACATTTATACTTCCTTTCAGGTATCATTTGCAGTAATCGTAATTTTTACTGAGTTTTTAATCACCCAAATCCCTCAGCTCTGTTGAATTCAGTAGGATGACACACGTGGTCGCTCATTTGACCTGTTCAATTTGCCTAGAAATCCCTGTACTGCAGTTGGAAGCATTGTATAGCTAATAGAACAATGGGGAAGGGGCAGTGTTGTCCATGACCTGTCTGAGGATGTGTGAACGTTGCTTCACATGTGACTTTATTTTCAGTTCTTTAGTATCCCTGGATAACCACACGCAAATATGCGATGAGCACGGACCATATCGCTGGTGGTTTTGCTCGTGGGGAATGTTTTTTTCTGTTCTCCCTGGTTTTTAGGGGAAAGGAACTAAGTCCATGAATGGCGCCTAACTTTTGTCCCTGATGTGTTGGAAGGTGGTTGCCAAGCAAAACGAAGCTGAAGAAGCGCTGAGGAACGAGCCCGATATTGCAGATCACAAGTCAGAATCTATAGTGTCTCCTTGAGAGCAAAATGAGCTACGTGGACAATCGGGGGCAAAGGTAACAATATCCTATTTCAGGAATGGTTTTCATATCCAAATCTTTTTACTACAACAACCTTGCTGTACTTTCGCTTTGTTTGTTTACTTTAAGTATTAACTTTTAATCATGGTAAACTAAATCTGTTCCATCCGTTTAGAATATAAAGATGACGTTTTTTCCACCAACATTATGGAGTAACTTTTAAACAACCTTGTTAGGAAAGTAAATTGGGGAACCATTGAGTGCCACGTCCATAAGCAATGTTCATTCAATTATCTATCTATCATTTATTCCACTTACATCAAAGACTGACAATCTCTTTATGTTTAAATAAAAATACCACTAACAGTTGTAAGAAGAATTCCTGCTCTTAGTGTATTGAACTTTTATACAGGGATGATTTATGACACAACCTCAATGACAATTGGTTATTTCAGGAATGTATAAAAAGACATATGTCCTCGAAGTTTCACCCTTGTGTTCATTTGAACACAGAGTAGATCATGACACTCCTGGTTTGTTGTAAAGTCACATTTTGAGATCCATGAATGGCACAACACATATTCTCAAGTGTGAAACATTTATAATCTTGTCCCATACGAGGGAAAATGTATCCACTTCCCTGTCCCCTGCCGCCAATAATGGCAATCAGATTAACTCACCTGGATCACAATCCTTTGCACCATGTTTACTTATTTGTGTATTTATCACATCCTGTTATACCTTTCCTTTACTAAAAGATGTTCACCCTTTTTCCGGAAGGATATCTATTGTATCTGCCACATCACAGTCCCATGGTAAAATAGTATACATGTAACGGTTCCCCTTACTGTAATATGAACCCTTTGTCTCTTTGTTGGCTTGGTGAAATCTACCTTGTCTTCCTCCAACCTTTAAGGGATGGCCCCGTCCCTTTTTTCTATGTTGAACCCTTTTTTTTTCCTCCCTTGCCAGAAAGGAGAGGTGATTAATTCCCCACCCCCTGCCTCAATCACAAGTGGGCCTCGGAAAATGGGCAAGAAAAAATTGCTTGACATTTCTGCCCTCCTTTAAAAACATGTTCATTTTCAGTTTCGTGTCTTTTTGTCTACTTAATGAAAATATAAAATGAAATCCTGCTAAGAACTGTTCTTTTGCTTTTTTTTTCTGTTTGGACATATGCTGAAATCGCCATGTACACTAATTGGGGGTAACTCGCGCTCCAAGGGCATTGCAATTTCAACACAACAAACCATCGCTTTTGTTTAACTGTCGGGGCATAAGGAAAACCTGTTTTTTCATGGGTGGCTCATACGTAACATTGGTTTAAATCATCTAAAGCACAAGTTTTAAACTTTTAATCGCAACTTGACATGTCACAACACACACCTTTTCTGCCTTTATCTACCATCTATCACTATAATTTAGCCTTCATAACATTATAACTAATAATTGCCTTTATAATAACATTATAACTAATTATTGCCTTTATAATAACATTATAACTAATAATTGCCTTTATAATAACATTATAACTAATAATTGCCTTTATAATAACATTATAACTAATAATTGCCTTTATAATAACATTATAACTAATAATTGCCTTTATAATAACATTATAACTAATAATTGCCTTTATAATAACACTAGCTTTTGTGTCCGGCTTCATCCGGGGAATGTAATAGTGAATACATGTCGGCCCGTCTCCCCCGCCCCCCCCCCCCCCCCCCCCCCCCCCCCCCTGCTGCTGGATGTAGTGCAGAGTGAGACTTGTCTCTGTCTGTCTGTGTATATGTGTGTGTGTCTGTCTGTGTATATGTGTGTGTGTCTGTCTGTGTATATGTGTGTGTGTCTGTCTGTGTGTGTCTCCCCTTACTGCCGGAACATGTCCCCGGCCCCCCTCACCCCCCGCTGCCGGCACATCTCCCCGCGCTGCAGTGGCATGTCCCCTCGCTGCCGGCACATCTCCCTGCCCCCGCCCCCCGTTGGTACATCTCCACCCGCTGCCGGCACATGTCCACCCCCCCCCCCTGCTGGTACATCTCCCCCCCGCTAGCTGGCACATCTCCCCCTCCCTCCCCCCCTCCCCCCGCTGGCACATCTCCCCCACACATCTCACATCACACACACAGAGACACAGAGACACACACACAGCCCCGATCCAGGCAAGGACACGCCCCCTCCCTTAGTAGCCATGCCCCCCGCCCCTGCTCTAACAGATTTGCTGGACCGCCGAGGCAAATTTAGAATGTCCATAATTTGGGAGGTGAGTCACATTGGAAGCTCAAAATAGTTGCGTTGACCTACAAATCCGCAGCAGAATGTCCAGTGAAAGTTTTGTTGTGCTATGTGGTGCCGTTTGTGAGATTTCGATGTTTCGGACATACAAACAAACAAACAAGACGGAATCCAACTTAGAATTATAGTATAGATTATAACAATAATAATTGCCTTTATAATAACTTTCTAACAATAATAATTACCTTTCCAGACATTAAACAGTTTGGAGAAGAAATACAGAGAGTCAAACACCTGAAACCTTATTATACTGAAGAATTTCATGATAACGACAGGTGCTCGCTGTAAAGAGGCTCAGGAAACACAAGGAATACAGTCAGACACGAGCCCCGGGCCTAGCTCACATGTATATTGACGTTCTGGGCTTGTACGTGCCAGGGCTTTATTTTCCAGTCCCTGTACTTCCTACATACTTTCCTTATATTTCTGCGTGAATAAGGTTCAGTTATTTACGAATATGACATTTCATTTGCTAGAAATTACAACTTGTACAATTTAACGTTCATTGGTCCGTCTCCTAGTTCTATAATCTCCAATCCGTGCTGTGTTAGGAGGGTATAAATGTCATCCCCTCCTCTCCTTACATCCACCCTGCCTCATGTTATTGCCCTTCCCGTCTCCCCAGTCTATATTGTTAATGTATCTATTGTTACATAACTGGAACTGCTATATTGGTGAAAATATAGCAGCCTATCCACTTTTTTTATTTCACTACTCTAAATAAAAATGTTCCTGGAGCCGGTTCTGATTATTCTGTATGTTTCATCTTATGACTTAGACCACTTAGTTGAAGTCAATAAACAAACATGGAAGTCAGAAAAAAATACACAAGGTCCCCTCTCAACTACAGATGTTATATTCTATGTTAGATACTAGATTTGTTTCTAAGCCCTACCTCCTCCTGCTTTGTACAGTGGGTCACTTCCTCAGGATTGGCACGGTTTCTCGCGGTTTCTCGCGGTTTCTCAGCCTTTAAAGAACAGCATATATTATTCTGGGTGCTGCTCTCGTAAATAAAATGAGATTTAAAACAATAAAACAGAACACAATCCCAGGAGATGACATTATTCGGCTGTTACAGGGTGTTCTCTGCAGTCACTGAGCTCAGGCACATTTTTACACGGGGTTTGAGTATACAGTATGAGGATGGCTTTAGACAAACTATTCCTGTGATAATGTTTTCAAACTATTGTCTTGTAATAAATCAGCTCAAGTCTGAAATAACATGTCAAATATTGGTATGTGCATTTATTTGGCATAGAATTTTTCTTTTTATTTAGTGTGTGTACATGCAAAATAGAATTAGCAAGGTTTGTGGTATTTAGCTTGAATATAAAAAGTAAATTCATAATTCCTATAATCTGATTTATTGTAAGCACTTGTCACAAATAGTGCAGGCAATATATCTTTTCTATTACATGAGATTGCTGGGCTATTTGTACACCCAGAGAGACTGAAAACAGATTGCGCCAACTAAAAAAGAATTAACTGTGTATCTAAGATTTGTTTTTACACATTTCAATAAATGAAAAAATATAATAAAAAACAAATAAATTAAAGTAAAAAACCAAAACATGGCGTTTTACAATTCTAAATGATCACAAAATATTTTTAAGGTTAAAAAAAAAGTCGCCCCAAAAAGTACATACTGTAAGAATATTTCCTAAACCTTTCCCATCGAAATTGTGGACAGGTTCTTCCACGATGAGTAGACTAGTCACCAGTATATAGATAGACACAGGCTTAGTCCTTTTAGCATCCATGCTGCTTCTCTGGGTTACACTTCATTCTCACAGGTATATCTAAAAACTTCTCTAACTTCTCGAGGCCTTAGCAGAGCTGTAGCGCCTCTAACTTAGAGAGCCAATAGCAGAGCTGCAGCGCCTCTAACTTAGAAGGACCATAGCAGAGGCGCTGCTCACCTAAACTTAGAGAGCCAAAGCAAGCTGCAGTCGCCTCTTACTATCTTAGAGAGTCAATAGCGTAGCTGCAGCGCCTCTAACTTAAGATGCCTAGATAGCAAGTCTGCAGCAGCGCTCTTAAACTCTAGAAAGCACAATGGAGCAGAGTCGGCAAGGCGTGCCTCTACCTTAGAGAGCCCAATAGTCAGAGCTGCAGCGCCTCAACTTACAGACGCAAGTAGTCATGTATGTGGCTAGCCGCCTCTAACTTAGACGCCAAATAGCAGAGCTGGCAGCTCCCTCAACTTAAGAGCCATATAGCAGGCTGCAGCGTCCTCTTAACTTAGCGAGAGCCAAATGCAGAGCTGCAGCGCCTGTAACTTAGAGAGCCAATAGCTATAGCTGCATCGCCCTACTAACTTAGAGAGCCAAGAGCAGAGCTGCAGCGCCTGTCAACTTTGAGCCTTGCACCCATTGTCGAGGGCGAATGGGTGGAGGCGTGCGCACGCGGTGCGATCACAATGCCTTAAGGCAATGATCGCAGCCATAGACAGCGCGTGCGCACGACAGTGCAAGGGGGCGCGCGGTGCACGAGGAATCAGATATATTTCATTCCACAGCACAACGGCCAGGTCACGTGAGCGGTTCGCTCATTGAGGGCGAACCAGCTCTGTGACATCACGGCCATGCCCCCAACATGCCCCCCCGTCGCGTCTTTGCTGGCGCTAAAAAGCGGGTGACATCATGCGCACGTGCACGGACGCGAGGTCACCGTGGCCGCAGCCTTAGAGAGGCCTTAGCAGAGCTGCACTGCCTCTAACTTAGGCCCCGCTCACACAGCGCGCTACACGATGTGCGCGCTTATGTGCGTGTGCGCGTCGTTGTGCACGTCACTCCTGGGGCCAATGTTAGTGTTTCAGTATTGAAACTACCATTGGCTGCCAAACGTACGGCGTCGTCTCTCTGCAGTCGCGGGTGCTTTTGAAACTGTGATCTCCGGGCCCACAGCTGACGTCAATTTCAAGCAGCACATCAATGTCCAGACGGTTTTACATTGATTGGCTGCTGAAATTGACCAGAGACTCGCAGTGGGGACGTGGGCACGGCGGACCCCCCCTCTCGAGGCTACCCACCCTCTCTCAGTGCGGACCCCCCCTCTCTCAGTGCGGACCCCCCTCTCTCAGGAGGTACCCCCCACTTCTCTCAGTGCTGGACCCCCCGCCTCTCCTCGCAGTGTGGACCCCCCTCTTCTCAGTGCGGACCCCACACATCTCTCATTGTGGACCCCCCCTCGTCTCTCGTTGCGGACCCCCCCTCTCTCATGCGGACCCCCCCTCTCTCAGTGCGGACCCACGCCCGTGACACTGCGCCGCCCCGCCCCCCGCATGTCGGATCATTCCGTCTCCTAGGGATGATCACACATCGCCCAGCAGATGGAGGCGCGTACACCCGGACGCAGCGTCTCGAATCCCGCTGTGTTAACGCGGCCTTAGAGAAGCCATAGCAGAGCTGCGGAGCCTCTAACGTAGAGAGGCCTTAGCAGAGCTGCGGAGCCTCTAACAGGTAATAGGATCCAAGGGGCAACGAAACGCGCGGGGAAAGCTGAGCACACGGAGGAACACTGAGAACATTACGCGTATGACCAGGGGTGGGCAACTCCAGTCCTCAGGCACAACAGTCCGGTTTTTCATGATATCCGCGCTACTCAAAACTGCCGTTGATGGTCCTTGAGGACTGGTGTGTGGCCTCTCCTCCTTAGGGAATCTCTCTCAGAAATTTATATTATCTGGTGTCCTTGGTGGTCAAACATCATATGTATTGTGTGGGTCAGCTTACAATCACATGTTGCTGTCGTGGGTCAGCTTAGCAATTTATTGTGTGGTTCATTTTAACAATGTATTGTGTGGAGTCGCTTACAATTGCTGTGTGGGTCAGCGTACAATGTATTGTGGTGGTAATTTTACAAATGTATTGTGTGGCGTCAGCTTGACGATATGTTCTTGTGTGGGTCAGCTAACAGTGTTTGTGTGGGTCAGCTACAGTGATTGTGTGGGTCAGCTTACAGTGTATGTGTGGGTCAGCTAGATACAATGTATTGTGTGGGTCATCTTTACATGATTGTGTGGGTCAGTTTACAGTGTATTGTGGTGTCAGTTTACAAATGTATTGTCTGGGTCAGCTTACAATGTTACTGTGTGGTCAGTAAGTATTCAATGTTTTTGTGAGTTCATCTTACAATGTAAATTGGGGTGGTTTTGGTTTCATCTTACAATGTATTGTGTGTTGATAAGGAAGGCGCAGAAGGAGAGGGGGGGGTCACTTACAATTGTTTTTTGGTGGTTCGATTACAAGTTACTGTGTTGGGTCCGCTTACAATTTAATTGTGTGGGTCAGATTACAATGTACTGTGTGGGTCAGCTTACAATGTATTGTGTGGGTCAGCTTACAGTGTATTGTGTGGGTCAGTTTACAATGTATTGTGTGGGTCAGCTTACAATGTATTGTGTGGGTCAGCTTACAATGTACTGTGTGGGTCAGTTTACAATGTACTGTGTGGGTCAGCTTACAATGTATTGTGTGGGTCAGCTTACAATGTTGGGAAATCAACAGAAGTTAGGGAAGAATTCAGTAATAAACATGTGTGAAGATAATAAGACCTTGGTTAATAATCTACTTGACACGAAGCTGGTAAAAATAAAAATAGCTCTACATCTAAGGCCACTAGTCTTAATAGGGTCACCGCTATATATTTCCTATAAATGAATAATGCTTGACTGATTAACTGACAATCTAATAAAATGTTGTGGAAAATAATAATCTTCTTTCGAGTCCCTCACGGATTTAGAGCTTGGATAACCTACAGAGAAAACCGCACACGCAACTGCCCAACATTCAGCGCCATGCTATCTCACAAATAGTGACAGGCACAAGGGCGCTTTATTTATTTCTAACACTAGCAATTTGAGAAGATTATTGGTCTTGCTGCTGTCAGCACTCGCCACAACCTGCACGGTGCAAATCTGATTTCCACATCCACTTTGGCACCTGTCAAGTCTACCGGTCACCATTTAGAGCTGTCACCACCATATCAATTGGTCTCTCCAGCAATGACAAATGACCCCGAGAGGAACCACTCGTAGGGTGACAAATAGCTTCAGAATGTTTACTTTCTAGAAATAACACGCAGTTAATCAGTCACGCAGTTAACACGCAGTTAACACGCAGTTAATCAGTCATGTTAAATCAAACATGGCCTCAAGATTGCAAACCATATAGGGCTATTTCAGCCAATCTTTGGTCATTTAAAAAACACACACTACCAATAACACCTTTACCCAAGGTCAACTTCGTGTGTGTGCGTGTGCGTGTGCGTGTGCGTGTGTGGTGTGTCCAAAACAACATGGTGAAGACGCTTGTGTACCTGTTGGTTCGGGCATCCTGTCGGGGTGCAGCACGGGTGCATTATTCTCCATCGCGATCCCAGGCAGTGGAAATATCATGAGCTGACTTGAAGGCAGAGCTTGTCTGAGTCAGAGCATGGTTGTAATTTTGGAGGCTGCAAATGTACAGTAATACACGGCATCACTATACAGCATCATTATGCAGTATTTTCCGCACTCCATCAAACTATAGTCTATCGAAACAAAACGTGTTTTTTATTGTTGTTTTTTGGCTTCTCCGGTGAGGTTCTGTGAGCGCTGACCGTGGCACTATCGCACGGAAACCACCGTTCAGGTTAGTAAGAGGTAGGAGTTTCTGTACGATACTGCCATGATCGGCACTATTGCAGTGTAATGAATAACCCCATTAATGTACATGCACACAACAGATGTAGAATAAATGGCAAATGCATAGTACTAAACTGTGAGAATGTCATGTTCCTGCACGTCACTAGCACGCTGTGTCTGTCCTGGAACCAGATTCCTCATTTCTCTGCCTCCCTTTGCAGCTCTTGGGGTTCATGTCTCCCTGGTTTGGCTGCCTGTTATTTCCCTGTCCCAGCAGCTAGCAGCATGTGAAAAGGCAGCATTATTGCTACATGTTGTTACACAGCCTGTGTTGGTTGCCTGCAATCTCCTATTCTCCTAGCTGAGAGTGGGCTATTCCTACCCCCCTGTCCTTGCTGACAGTTAGTATAGTCTCACTTCACTTCTAGTGTGACCCTCGCCCCTCACTTCCTTTTCACCCGGGGCTCTGAGTCAGTACCTGCCTGCTATTTGCCCCAGCAAGGCCTTTCTGTTTTACACTGCCTTACCTTGATACACTGCACATCAGACAGAGAAGCCCTCTCTGCCCCACACTACATCTGCAAGCACCCATCTCCCTGTGATTTCCCTCAGTAAAACTAAGAAAGACTAGAGGACTTGTTGTGCTTTGGAAGAGGGAAGGCACGAGTTCAGCTAACTGGAACTATTCATACATCATTCGTGACCCTGGTGCCAGGAAAGTGTCACTGTTATTACCTTACACCGGACAGGTGTGGCAGTATTGGCTGGAAACAATAGGTCAGTTTGGTGAGTGTCACTTCACCGTCCCTGTGCATGGATCACACGCTTCGACTTCTCAAACTTCCATTCACTTGGGAGAAGGGAAATGTTTTTAGGGAGAAATAGGTGACTTTTGTTAGCTACAAACTCTGGTACAAACTGAGCTGGTTTAGGTAGGGTTACCATATTTGAACATTCAAAAAAAGAGGACACTCCACAGGGGGGTGGGGGGGTATTTGCACCAGAATCTACCGACTCGCATTGTATAATGTGTTATTATATACCCCTCCTTCTTTAACCTCACAGACCCCATCCCACAGACACCCATCCTTCTTCCATCTCTCAGCCCCCTCAACCTCACAGCCCCCCTCCTCCTCCGAAGCCCCCCTCCTCACAGCCCCCTTCCTCCCTCAACCTCACAGCCCCCTCCTCCTCCTAACAGCCCCCTCAACCTCACAGCCCCCTTCCTCAACCTCACAGCCCCCTCCTCCTCCTAACAGCCCCCTCAACCTCACAGCCCCCTTCCTCAACCTCACAGCCCCCTCCTCCTCCTAACAGCCCCCTCAACCTCACAGCCCCCTTCCTCAACCTCACAGCCCCCTCCTCCTCCTAACAGCCCCCTCAACCTCACAGCCCCCGCGTGACCCTTCGCATGCCTCTCCTCCTCACCATACGAATATCCAGGCCCGCAGGAAAGGCCCCTCCGCGTCCTGCCCACAGCCCCCCTACCTTCCTCCATACAAGAATCAGGACCCCGGCCCCTTCGCTTCATCCGCCGCTCACCGCTACACGTGGCCCCCACCTCCGCACCTTCGTCGTCGCTCACTCACAGGGCCCCCCCTCTCCTTTCCCTCCTCACTCGACAGGAGGGGCTGTCGTCGCCCGCTCCTCCTTGCGCCTCCTTCCCTCCGCTCGACTGCCCATAGGACGGCCTCGGAAGCAGTCCCCTCAGGAATGCTCCCGCCAGCCCTCCCAGGTACACATCCTCGCCAGACGGACAGCCCCTACCTCCCCCCCTTTTTTTTTTCGTCTCCTCATGTCCTGGGGAACTAGCCCCCCTGCCGTTCTACTCCATCACATCCCCCCTCCTTCCGGCCCTCCTCCTCGGCCCATGGCCCTCTACTGCAATGCAGATATACAGCAGCCCCAGGAAACCAACCCCCAGCCCAGGATATACCTGTCAGTGCCTCCTCACACAGCAGGCCTCAGGGAACAGGCGCCCCCCTCCTTC
>WSYH01001629.1:58883-80255 GCA_036426205.1 Ascaphus truei
AGCCCCCCCTTAGACAGCCGCTCTTATGAAGGCATCCCTCTCTTATGGAGATTTCAGCCCTCTTAGGAATGCAGCCCCTCTTAGGAGATGCACCCCGCTTAGCTATCAGCCCCTCTGAGGATAGGCAGCCCATCTTAGCGCTATATGCAGCCCCTCCTCTTAGATATGCATCCCTCTAGGATAATGCACCCCTCTTAGGAATAGTCAGCCCTCTAGGATGGGCAGCCCCCTCGGAGGATACCGGCAGCCCCCCCTCGATGATCCACCCGCTTATATGCAGGCCCCTCTGAGGATGGCACCCCGCTAGGATATGCAGGCAGATGGTTTTCCTTTCCTGTGGTGGGTGCGAGGCTCGATTTACTCTCCTCTAAAACAGCCTTTCATGCCGGCCATAAAACCACGACGCTCGTAGTAACTCGCCGGGCTGCCAGTTTAAAGTGACCTTGATTTGGCCATATTCTATCCTGAAATCTATAAAGCAAAACAGTACTCAAGAGAAAGACACAAACCTGACGGATGGGACCACATACTGCATGGAAGGTCACATACTGCATGGAAGGTCACATAATATATATATACATACATACAGAAATCTGATGTATGCAGCATGGAGGTTTATGTACCAAAAAGCATTATCCACTATTGATAAATGACAGCCAGTCAAGTGAATGCCACAAAGGATATTATCACCTAAGAGTGTCCCACAAACGTCACAGTGTGCGGCACGGTATGCAGCACGGTGTGCGGCACGGTATATGCAGCACAGTATGCAGCACGGTATGCAGCACGGTGTGCGGCACGGTATATGCAGCGCAGTATGCAGCACAGTATGCAGCACGGTATGCAGCACGGTATATGCAGCGCGGTATATGCAGCACGCACTCATTCCCACCATATACAAAACTGAGCATGAAAAAAAACCACTTGTGTAAAAGCTCCCGGCAGAAAGCTCATGTGAAGATCCCAAATCTGCCTGGCAAATTCTGACAGTTTCCCTACAATAATTACTTAAAGTTTTCCAATAATTTGTGTATATGTCAACACAACTTGGGAGAAAAAAACTGGGTCATTTTGATCGTGCCCCATTTTTGCCCCCCCTTGCGACTGAGAGTACCCGGAGGCGTGAAGGGGAAGGGGGCACAGATTATGAGATTAGTCACATTCTGCGTCTCTGTCCCAGCATGCACCTTGGGGAGTCATTGGGAGCACAGATTATAATGAGATGTATCACATTCTGCGTCTCTGCCCCAGTTTGTACCTTGGGCAGTGTCAGTAGGCGGAGTTGGGGAGGAGTTACATGGTGCACAGATTATAATGAGATGTATCACATTCTGTGTCTCTGTCCCACTTGCACAACTTCGGAGGGATTGTCAGTAGAGGGAGTTGGGGGACGGATTACAAGGTGACAGCAGATTATAAGAGAGATGATCACATTCTGCAGTCTCGTGTCCCAGCTTTGCACTTGGGGAGAGCAGTAGTAGCAGGGAGTTTCGGGGGGTGAGTTACATAGGTTGCACACGATTATAATGAGCAGGTATCACACATTTCTGCGTCTCTGTCCCCAGCTCTGCACCTTGGGAGATGTCAGTAGGAGGAGTTGGGGGGAGTTACATGGTGCACAGATTATAATGAGATGTATCACATTTGCGTCTCTGTCCCAGCTTGCACCTTGGGAGAGTCAGTAGAGAGGAGTTGGGGGAGATGTACATGGTGCACAGATTATAATGATGTATCACATTCTGCGTCTCTGTCCCAGCATGCCACCTTGGGAGAGTCAGAGGTAGGAGTTGGGGGAGTTACATTGGGCACAGATTATAATGAGATGTATCACATTCTGCGTCTCTGTCCCAGCTTGCACCTTGGGGAGAGTCAGTAGGAGGAGTTGGGGGGAGTTACATGGTGCACAGATTATAATGAGATGTATCACATTCTGCGTCTCTGTCCCAGCTTGCACCTTGGGGAGAGTCAGTAGGAGGAGTTGGGGGGAGTTACATGGTGCACAGATTATAATGAGATGTATCACATTCTGCGTCTCTGCCCCCAGCTTGCACCTTGGGGAGGGTCAGTAGGAGGAGTTGGGGGGGAGTTAGATGGGGCACAGGTTATAATGAGATGTATCACATTCTGCGTCTCTGCCCCAGCTTGCACCTTAGGGAGAGTCAGTATGAGGAGTTGGGGGGAGTTACATGGTGCACAGATTATAATGAGATGTATCACATTCTGCGTCTCTGCCCCAGCATGCACCTTGGGGAGAGTCAGTAGGAAGAGTTGAGGAGTTAGATGGGGCACAGATTATAATGAGATGTATCACATTCTGTGTTTCTGCCCCCAGCTTGCACCTTGGGGAGTCAGTAGGAAGAGTTGGGGAGGAGTTGCATGGTGCACAGATTATAATGAGATGTATCACATTCTGCGTCTCTGCCCCCAGCATGCACCTTGGGGAGTCAGTAGGAGGAGTTGGGGAGGAGTTGCATGGTGCACAGATTATGAGATGTATCACATTCTGTGTCTCTGTCCCAGCATGCACCTTGGGGAGTCAGTAGGAGGAGTTGGGGAGGAGTTGCATGGTGCACAGATTATAATGAGATGTATCACATTCTGCGTCTCTGAGGTGATCGGTTGTCACATGCTCAGCCACGAGTATCGAACACCGCACTACTGAGGACTCGCAAGCCACCGGTTTGTCACAGGCGCAGCCACGAGTATCCGAACACTGCACGTACTGAGGTGAGCGGTGTCACAGGCGCAGCCACGAGTATCCGAACACTGCACTTACTGAGGTGAGCGGTGTCAACAGGCGCAGCCACGAGTATCCGCACACTGCACTTAATGAGGTGAGCGGTGTCACAGGCGCAGCCACAGAGTGCTTCCGAACACCGCACTTACTGAGGTGACGGGTCACAGGAGCAACCACGAGTATCCGAACACTGCGCTTACTGAGGTGAGCGGTGTCACAGGCGCAGCCACGAGTATCCGAACACTGCACTTACTGAGGTGAGCGGTTGTCACAGGCGCAGCCACGAGTATCCGAACACCGCACTTACTGAGGTGAGCGGTTTTTGTCATGTCACAGGACGACCGCACGAGATCCCGAAACACGGCCTTACTGCAGGCTGTGGAGGTGTGGGTTAGGTCACGGTGTGCAGGGCCATAGTGGGGTCTGGCGCCCGCAGAAAGAGCGAGGCCCGTAACCCGCGCCACCCCCATACTCCGGATTTAGGAAGTGACCCCCAACCTATTCTGAGTAGGACGGGCCCGGGGGAGAGGGACTGGCTGCGAGGGCATCCTTGGGCTCCCGGGTGTCAGTTGGTGGGGCGGCTGGGGAAGGGAAAGGGCAAATGAAGAGACAAAAGAGGGGGGTTACCGGGGAACGGGTAAAGGGAAGCAAACGAAAGATAGCGGGGGGCGGTGGGGAAAGGGAAAGCAAGAGGAACAGCTAGGGGGGGTAGGGGGGGGTGGTGGGGTAACGGGAAATGCCAGCGCCCGCTCAGGGGGGGTGACGGGAAAGCAGACGCCCCGCTCAGGGGGGGGCGTGGTGACGGGAAATGCAGCGCCAGCTAGAGGGTTGTGTAACGGGAAATGCGCAGCGCCAGCAGAGGGGGTGGTTAACGGGTGTCTCCGGGTTAACCGCAGTGTACGGGGGTGTGAAACACGCCCCCGCCCAGGCCGATTCACGGTTTGGTCCCGGTGTGTCTCCGTGGTATACCGACAGTGTAGGGGGTGTGAAACACGCCCCTCCCAGCCATCAGAGGTTTGTCCCCGTGTCTCCGTGGTTATACCGCAGTGTCCGGGGGTGTGAAACACGCCCCTCCCAGCCTATTCAGCGGTGTCCCGGTGTGTCTCCGTGGTTATACCGCAGTGTCCGGGGGTGTGAACAAAAAAAACACGCCCCTCCAAGACTATTCAGCGGTGTCTCGTCCAGGTTGTGCTCCGTTTGGTTTTATACCGCAGTGTTCGCTCGGGGTGTGAAACACACCCCTCCCAACCTATTCAGCGGTTTGTCCCGGTCCCTTGTGTGTTCTATGTGGGATACCGCAGTGCCGCCGGGGGTTGTGAAACACGCCCCTCCAAGACATTCAGCGGTATTTTTTTGTCCGGTGTGGTCTCCGTGGTTATACGCAGGTGGCCGTCGGGGTGTGAAACACGCCCCTCCCAGCCTATTCAGCGGCTTCTTATTCCCGGTTTTGGTCTCCGTGGTATACCGCAGTGTCCGATAGGGGTGTGACAAACACGCCCCTCCCAGCATTATTTAGCGGGTGTTTGGTCCCGGATGGTCTCCCGTGGTTATACCGAAGTGTTGTTCGCTCGGGGTGTGAAACACGCCCCTCCCAGCCTATTCACGCGGTTCTGTCCCGGTTGGTGTCTCCAGTGGTGATACCGCCGGGTCAGCTAGGGGGTGTGGAAACACGCTCCTCCCAAAGCATATAAGCGGTTCTGTTGTCCACGGTGTGGTGTCTAAGGGGATACCCCCCCCCCCCCCCCCCCCGCCCAGTGCGCTCGGGGTGTGAAACAAGCAATCACAGCCTATTACAGAGGTTTTGTTTTGTCCCGGTGGTCTACCGTTGGTTATACCGCAGTGTCCGCTCGGGGGTGTGAAACACGCCCCTCCCAGCCTATTCAGCGGTGTCCCGGTGTGTCTCCGTGGTTATACCGCAGTGTCCGCTCGGGGTGTGAAACACGCCCCTCCCAGCCCTATCAGCGGTTTGTTTCCGGTGGTCCTCAGTGTGGTTTTTTATACAGCAGTGCCCGCTCGGTGGTGTGAAAACACGCCCCTCCAGCATGATCCAGCGGTGTCACGGTGGTCTCCGTGGTTATACCGCGGTGTCCGCTGAATGTAGGATTTAATAGTTCTTTCTTCTCTCAGATGTCGTGGAGATTAAGGGTCGAATCGGAGCGTCTGTGGTCGCAGCAGAAGAATGAGTCACGGTGAGTGATACCACAATAGAGCAGGTATGCGGACTGTTCCTATGAGGGCGCGCTTGCTGCTGTCGGCCGGTTCCGCGCTTGCAGCGGTCGGCCGGTTCCGCGCTGCCGCGGTCGGCCGGTTCCGCGCTGCCGCGGTCGGCCGGTTCGCGCACCCTGCCGTGCGCGCTCCTATTATAGAAAGCTAGGGAAATAACACCCTAAACTAAACAGCGCGCGACCTAAATATAATATACATATATATATATAAGTATAATGTCGCGAGTTGAGTGCTAAATAGAATATACATATATATATTAAGTATAATGTACGAGAGTGTAAATATAATATACATATATATAATAAGTAGAATGTACGCGAGTGCTAAAATAAATTACTATAGATATATAAGTATAAGGTACGCGAGTGCTAAATATAATATACTAATAGTATAATAAAGGGAGAATTTCGCGAGAGTGCAAAGATAATATATCATATCTATATATAAGATAATGTACGCGGAGGCATAAATATAATATACATATATATATATAAGTATAATGTAGCGAGTGTTAAATAAATATACATATATATAATATAGTATAATTTAAGCGAGCTGCTTAAATAAATATACATATATAATATATAAGTATACTGTTCGCGAGTGCTCTAAAATATATCAAATATATATAATAGTATAAATGTCGCGAGAATTAGTTGCAAATATAATATACATATATATATATAAGTATAATGTACGCGAGTGCTAAATATAATATACATATATATATATAAGTATAATGTACGCGAGTGCTTAAATATAATATACATATATATATATAAGTATAATGTACGCGAGTGCCACACAACGGTGAATTTAAACAATCCCAATACTAATACAAAGAAATAAACGGGATATGTAAGTGGAAAACACAGACATGGCCTGCTCGGTGGTAAAAGTAATGGTGATATGTAATGAAACACCGACCGTGCTGCTGCTCGTGGTAAGTAATGGTGGATATGTAAGTGAAAAAAAAAAACAAGACAGTGCGGCTGCCTCGTGTGTAAATAATGGTGATGATATGTAAGTTGAACACACAGACCGTGCTTGCTGCTCGTGGTTAAATAATGGGTGATATGTAAGTGAGGACACCGACACCAGACGGCTGCTGCTTGTGGTAAGTAATGGTGATAGTAAGTGAAAACACAGACACAGACAGTGTGCTGCTGGTGGTAAAAATGGTGATATGTAAGTGAAACACACGACGTGTGTGCTGCGTGCTCCTGTGGTAAAGTAATGGTGATGATATGTAAGTGACACACAGACCGTGCTGCTTGCTGTGGTGGTAAGTAAATGGTGATAGTAAGTGCAACACAGACCGTGCTGCGTGCTGTGGTAAGTTAATGTGGATATGTAAGTGAAACACAGACCGTACTGCTGCTCGTGGTAAGTAATGGTGATATGTAAGTGAAACACAGACCGTGCTGCTGGCTCGTGGTAAGTAATGGTGATATGTAAGTGAAACACAGACCGTGCTGCTGCTCGTGGTAAGTAATGGTGATATGTAAGTGAAACACAGACGTGCTGCTGCTCGTGGTAAGTAATGGTGATATGTAAGTGAAACACAGACCGTGCTGCTGCTCGTGGTAAGTAATGGTGATATGTAAGTGAAACACAGACCGTGCTGCTGCTCGTGGTAAATAATGGTGATATGTAAGTGAAACACAGACCGTGCTGCTGCTCCTCGTGGTAAGTTGGTAAGTATGGTGTTGAATGTAAGTGAAAACACGACCGTGTGCTGCTCCTCGTGGTAAGGAATGGGATATGTAAGTGAAACGCACAGACCAGTGCTGCTGCTCGTGGTAATAATGGTGATATGTAAGTGAAACACAGGACCGTGTGCTGCCGCGTGGTAAGTAAGTACTGGTGATTATGTAAAAGTGAAACAAGACGTTGTGCGGCGTGTAAGTAATGGTGAGATGTAAGTGAAAACACAGACCGTGCGGTGCTCGTGGTTATAAGTAAGGGTGAATGTAAAGTGGAAAACACAGGACAGTGCTGCTGCTGTGGTAAGTAATGGTGATAGTAAGTGATGAAACACAGACCGTGCTGCTGCTCGTGGTAAATAATGGTGATATGTAAGTGAAACACAGGACCGTGCTGCTGCTCGTGGTAAGTAATGGTGATATGTAAGTGAAACACAGACACAGACCGTGCTGTGTCCTCGTGGTAATAATGGTGATCATGTAAGTGAAACACAGACAGTATGCTGCTGCTGTGGTAAGTAATGGTGATGAGAAGTGAAACACAGACAACAGACCGTGCTGCTGCTCGTGGTTTGGTAAGTAATTGTTGATATGTAGTGAAACACAGGACCGTGCTGCTGCTCGTGGTACGTAATGGTGATATGTGTAAGTGAAAACAGACAGTGCTGCTCGTGGTAAGTAATGGTGATATGTAAGTGAAACACAGACAGTGCTGCTGCTCGTGGTAAGTAATGGTGATATGTAAGTGAAACACAGACCATGCTGCTGCTCGTGGTAAGTAATGGTGATATGTAAGTGAAACACAGACACAGACCGTGCTGCTGCTCGTGGTAAGTAATGGTGATATGTAAGTGATAAACACAGACCGTGCTTTGTGCTGTGGAAGTAATGGGATTGTAAGTGAAAAACAGACCGTGATGATGCTCGTGGTAAGTAATGGTGATATGTAAGTGAAACACAGACCGTGCTGCTGCTCGTGGTAAATAATGGTGATATGTAAGTGAAACCACAGACGTGCTGCTGCTGCGCGTGGTAGTAATGGTGATATGTAAGTGAAACACAGACCGTGCTGCTGCCGCTGGATAAGTAATGGTGATATGTAAGTGAAACACAGACCGTGCTGCTGCTCGTGGTAAGTAATGGTGATATGTAAGTGAAACACAGACCGTGCTGCTGCTCGTGGTAAGTAATGGTGATATGTAAGTGAAACACAGACAGTGCTGCTGCTCGTGATAAGTAATGGTGATATGTAAGTGAAACACAGACCGTGCTGCTGCTCCTCGTGGTAAGTAATGGTGATATGTAAGTGAAACACAGACCGTGCTGCTGCTCGTGGTAAGTAATGGTGATATGTAAGTGAAACACAGACGTGCTGATGCCGTGTAAGTAAGGTAATGGTGAATGTAAGTGAAACACAGACAGAAACGTGCTGATGCTGTGGAAGTAATGGGTGATATGGTAAGTGAAACACAGACCGTGCTGCTGCTCGTGGTAAGTAATGGTGATATGAAGTGAAACAACAGGACGTGCTGCTGCTCGGGGAAATAATGGTGATATGTAAGTGAAACACAGACATGGTGCTGCTCGTGGGAAGTAAGGGTGAGAGTAAGTGAAAACACAGCAGTGCTGCTGCTCGTGGTAAGTAATGGTGATATGTAAGTGAACACAGACAGTGCGTGGCTCGTGTAATAATGGTGATATGTACAGTGTGAAACAAGACCGTGCTGTTTGCTCGTGTGGTGGTAAGTAATGGTGATATGTAAGTGAAAACACAGACATGGCTGCTCGTACATGGTAAGTAAGGGTGATATGTAAGTGAAAACACAGACCGTGCTGCTGCTCGTGGTACAGTAATGTGATATGTAGTGAAAACACAGCAGACCGTGCTGCTTGCCGTTCGTAAGTAATGGGGATATGTAAGGTGAAACACAGGACGTGTGCTGCTCGTTGGTAAGTATGGTTGATATGTAAGTGGAAAACACAGACCGTGCTGCTGCTCGTGAAGTAATGGTGAATTGTAAGTGAAACACAGAGGGGAGGGGAGGGGAGGGCGGCGGGGGCGGGCCCGTGCTGCTGCTCGTGGTGGTAAGTAATGGTGATAGTTAAGTGAAACAAAGGGACCGTGCGCTGATCGTGGTAAGTAATGGTGATATGTAAGTGAAAAACACCAAGCCGTGCTGTGCTGCTCTCGTGGTAAATAAGGGTGATATGTAGGTGAAACACAGACGTGCTGTAGCTCGTGGTAAGTAATGGTGATATGTAAGTGAAACACAGACACAGACCGTGCTGCTGCTCCTCGTGGTAAATAATGGTGATATGTAAGTGAAACACAGACACAGACCGTGCTGCTGCTCCTCGTGGTAAATAATGGTGATATGAGTGAAAAACACAGACCGTGCTGCTGCTCGTGGTATAAGTCTGGTGATATGTAAGTTGAAAACAGACCGTGCTGCTGCTCGTGGTAAGTAATGGTGATATGTAAGTGTGAAAACACAGACACAGACCGTGGATGCTGACTCCTCGTGGTAAATAATGGTGATATGTGTAAGTGAACACAGGGACCGTGCTGCTGCTCGTGGTAGTAATGGTTGATATGTAAGGAAAACACAGACCGGCTGCTGTGCGTGTAAGTAATGGTGATATGTAAGTGAAACCACAGACCGTACTGCTGCTCGTGGTAAGTTTAATGATAATTAAGTAAGTGAAAAACAGAACGTGCTGCCTGCTCCTCGTGGTAAGTAATGGTGTATGTTAAGTGAAACACAGACCGTGCTTTGATGCTCGTGGTTAAGTAATGGTGATATGTAAGTGAAACACCACGACCGTGCTGTGCTCGTGGTAAGTATGGTGATATGTAAGTGAAACACAGGGACCGTGCTGCTGCTCCTCGTGGTAAGTAATGGGTGATATGTAACGTTGAACAAAGACCGGTGTGTGCTGTGGTAAGTAATGGTGATATTTAAGTGAAACACAGACGTACTGCTGCTGTGGTAAGTAATGGTGAATGTTAAGTGAAACACAGACCGTGCTGCTGCTCCTCGTGGTAAGTAATGTGATATGTAAGTGAAACACAGACCGTGCTTGCTGCTGCTCGTGGTAAGTAATGGTGATACCTGCGGGAGATATCACAAGCTGCAGCGGTGTCTCACGGAGCAAGTCTCTCATAAACCCATGTAACAGAACTGCAAATAAAACCCAGGTACCTGGCGCTTAAACACTCTGCACAGGAGACGCAAAGTCCTTAGGGTAATTACAGTCCTAGGGTAATTACAGTCTTAGGGTAATTACCAGTCCTTAGGGAATACGTCACTTCGGGTAATTACAGTCCTTAGGGTAATTACAGTCCTTAGGGTAATTACAGTCCTTAGGGTAATTACAGTCCTTAGGGTAATTACAGTCCATAGGGTAATTACAGTCCATAGGGTAATTACAGTCCTTAGGGTAATTACAGTCCATAGAGTAATTACAGTCCTTGGGGTTTTTTGGGAGTTGGGGGAGTTACATGGTGCACAGGTTATAATGAGATGTATCACATTCTGCGTCTCTGCCCCGCTTGCAATGGGGAGAGTCGTAGGAGGAGTTGGGGGAGTTACATGGGGCACAGATTATAATGAGATGTATCACATTCTGCGTCTTGCCCCAGCTGCACCTTGGGGAGTCAGTAGGAGGAGTTGGGGGAGTTACATGGTGCACAGATTATAATGAGATGTATCACATTCTGCGTCTCTGTCCCAGCTTGCACCTTGGGGAGAGTCAGTAGGAGGAGTTGGGGAGGAGTTACATGGTGCACAGATTATAATGAGATGTATCACATTCTGCGTCTCTGCCCCAGCTTGCACCTTGGAGTGTGAGGAGAGTCAGTGGAGGAGTTGGGGGGAGTTACATGGTGCACAGATTATAATGAGATGTATCACATTCTGCGTCTCGCCCCAGCTTGCACCTTGGGGAGAGTCAGTAGGAGGAGTTGGGGGGAGTTACATGGGCACAGATTATAATGAGATGTATCACATTCTGCGTCTCTGCCCCAGCTTGCACCTTGGGAGAAGTCAGTAGGAGGAGTTGGGGAGTACATGTGCACAGATTATAAGTGAGTGTATCACATTCGCGTCTCTGCCCCAGCTTGCACCTTGGGGAGAGTCAGTAGGAGGAGTTGGGGGGAGGACATGGTGCACAGATTAAATGAGATGTATCACATTCTCGTCTCTGCCCCAGCTTGCACCTTGGGGAGAGTTCAGTAGGAGGAGTTGGGGGAGTTACATGGTGCACAGATATAATGAGATATTCACATTCTGCGTTCTGCCCAGCTTGCACCTTGGGGAGAGTCAGTAGGAGGAGTTGGGGGGAGTTACATGGTGCACAGATTATAATGAGATGTATCACATTCTGCGTTCTGCCCAGCTTGCCCTTGGGGAGAGTCAGTAGGAGGATTGGGGGGAGTACATGGTGCACAGATTATAATGAGATGTATCACATTCTGCGTCTCTGCCCCAGCTTGCACCTTGGGGAGAGGTCAGTAGGAGGAGTTGGGGGAGTTACATGGTGCACAGATTATAATGAGATGTATACATTCTGCGTCTCTGCCCAGCTTGCACCTTGGGAGAGTCAGTAGGAGGAGTTGGGGGAGTTACATGGTGCAGATTATAATGAGATGTATCACATTCTGGTCTCTTCAGCTGCACCTTGGGGAGAGTCAGTAGGAGGAGTTGGGGGAGTTACATGTGCACAGATTATAATGAGATGTATCACATTCTGCGTCTCTGCCCCAGCTGCACCTGGGGAGAGTCAGTAGAGGAGGAGTTGGGGGAGTTACATGGGGCACAGATTATAATGAGATGTATCACATTCTGCGTCTCTGTCCCAGCTGCACCTTGGGGAGAGTCAGTAGGAGGGTTGGGGAGTATACATGGCACAGATTATAATGAGATGTATCACATTCTGGTCTCTGCCCCAGCTTGCACCTTGGGGAGAGTCAGTAGGAGGAGTTGGGGGGAGTTACATGGTGCACAGATTATAATGAGATGTATCACATTCTGCGTCTCTGCCCAGCTGCACCTTGGGGAGAGTCAGTAGGAGGAGTTGGGGGGAGTTACATGGTGCACAGATTATAATGAGATGTATCACATTCTGGTCTCTGCCCAGCTTGCACCTGGGGAGAGCAGTAGGAGGAGTTGGGGGGAGTTACATGGGGCACAGTTATAATGAGATGTATCACATTCTGCGTCTCTGCCCCAGCTTGCACCTTGGGAGAGTCAGTAGGGAGGGTTGGGGGAGTTACATGGGCACAGATTATAATGAGATGTATCACATTCTGGTCTCTGCCCAGTTGCACCTTGGGGAGAGTCAGAGTAGGAGGAGTTGGGGGGAGACATGGTGCACAGATTATAATGAGATGTATCACATCTGCGTCTGTCCCAGCTGCACCTTGGGGAGAGTCAGTAGGAGGAGTTGGGAGTGGAGTTACATGTGCACAGATTATAATGAGATGTATCACATTCTGCGTCTTGTCCCAGTTGCACCTGGGGAGAGTCAGTAGGAGGAGTTGGAGTGGGGGAGTTACATGGTGCCAGATTATAATGAGATGTATCACATTCTGCGTCTCTGTCCCAGCTGCACCTGGGGAGAGTCAGTAGAGGAGTTGGGGGAGTTACATGGTGCACAGATTAAATGAGATGTATCACATTCTGCGTCTCTGCCCCAGCTGCACCTTGGGGAGAGTCAGTAGGAGGAGTTGGGGGGAGTTACATGGGCACAGATTATAATGAGATGTATCACATTCTGCGTCTCTGCCCCAGCTTGCACCTTGGGGAGAGTCGTAGGAGGAGTTGGGGGGAGTTACATGGGCACAGATTATAATAGATGTATCACATTCTGCGTCTTGCCCAGTTGCACCTTGGGGAGAGTCAGTAGGGAGTTGGGGGAGTTACATGGTGCACAGATTATAATGAGATGTATCACATTCTGGTCTCTGCCCCATTGCACCTTGGGGAGAGTCAGTAGGAGGAGTTGGGGGAGTTACAATGGTGCACAGATTATAAGAGATGTATCACATTCTGCGTCTCTGCCCAGCTTGCCACCTGGGGAGAGTCAGTAGGAGGAGTTGGGGGAGTTACATGGTGCACAGATTATAATGAGTGTATACATTCGCGTCTCTGTCCCAGCTTGCACCTTGGGGAAGTCAGTAGGAGAGTTGGGGGGAGTTACATGGGGACAGATTATAATGGATGTATCACATTGCGTCTCTTGCCCCAGCTTGCACCTTGGGAGAGTCAGTGGAGGGAGTTGGAGGGGGAGTTTACATGGGCACAGATTATAATGAGATGTATCACATTCTGCGTCTCTGTCCCAGCTTGCACCTTGGGGAGAGTCAGTAGGAGGAGTGGGGGGAGTTAGTTACATGGTGCACAGATTATAATGAGATGTATCACATTCTGCGTCTCTGCCCCAGCATGCACCTCGGGGAGAGTCAGTAGGAGGAGTTGAGGAGAGTTAGATGGGGCACAGATTATAATGAGATGTATCACATTCTGCGTCTCTGCCCCAGCATGCACCTCGGGGAGTGTCAGTAGGAGGAGTTGAGGAGAGTTACATGGTGCACAGATTATAATGAGATGTATCACATTCTGCGTCTCTGCCCCAGCTTGCACCTTGGGGAGAGTCAGTAGGAGGAGTTGGGGGAGTTACATGGTGCACAGATTATAATGAGATGTATCACATTCTGCGTCTCTGCCCCAGTTTGCACCTTGGGGAGAGTCAGTAGGAGGAGTTGGGGAGGATTTACATGGGGCACAGATTATAATGAGATGTATCACATTCTGCGTCTCTGCCCCAGCATGCACCTTGGGGAGAGTCAGTAGGAGGAGTTGGGGAGAGTTACATGGTGCACAGATTATAATGAGATGTATCACATTCTGCGTCTCTGCCCCAGCTTGCACCTTGGGGAGAGTCAGTAGGAGGAGTTGGGGAGAGTTACATGGTGCACAGATTATAATGAGATGTATCACATTCTGCGTCTCTGCCCCAGCTTGCACCTTGGGGAGAGTCAGTAGGAGGAGTTGGGGGAGTTACATGGTGCACAGATTATAATGAGATGTATCACATTCTGCGTCTCTGCCCCAGTTTGCACCTTGGGGAGAGTCAGTAGGAGGAGTTGGGGAGGATTTACATGGGGCACAGATTATAATGAGATGTATCACATTCTGCGTCTCTGCCCCAGCATGCACCTGGGGGGAGTGTCTGTATGAGGAGTTGGGGGGAGTTACATGGTGCACAGATTATAATGAAATGTATCACATTCTGCGTCTCTGCCCCAGCTTGCACCTTGGGGAGAGTCAGTAGGAGGAGTTGGGGAGAGTTACATGGTGCACAGATTATAATGAGATGTATCACATTCTGCGTCTCTGCCCCAGCTTGCACCTTGGGGAGAGTCAGTAGGAGGAGTTGAGGAGAGTTAGATGGGACACAGGTTATAATGAGATGTATCACATTCTGCGTCTCTGCCCCAGCTTGCACCTTGGGGAGAGTCAGTAGGAGGAGTTGGGGGAGTTACATGGGGCACAGATTATAATGAGATGTATCACATTCTGCGTCTCTGCCCCAGTTTGCACCTTGGGGAGAGTCAGTAGGAGGAGTTGGGGGGAGTTACATGGTGCACAGATTATAATGAGATGTATCACATTCTGCGTCTCTGCCCCAGCTTGCACCTTGGGGAGAGTCAGTAGGAGTTGGGGAGTTACATGGTGCACAGATTATAATGAGATGTATCACATTCTGAGAATGAAAGGGAAGTGGCTTTACTGAACTGAGCACGCAAAATGCCTTAGGCTGACGGGCACCAACGACAGTTAGGGGGGCACATCAGAAATGTCTTTACGTCAATGAGGGAGGGGCCAGCTCGGGACAGTCCCGATAGGTCTGCGTGGAAAGGCGTCGACTGCTTCACGACTCGCTGGCAGTCAAATTGTCCTTAAGAAATAAAAACTTTACTCACTGATGGGGGGCCGCTCCTTCTGCCTTCTTCAACACTCACGTGGCCAGTTAGGTGTCTTCTACTCACTGAGTACCGCAAATCCTGTCTCCTGCTTCACAGCGCAGTGCCAGTCCATGTCTTTTCTCATGGGGGGTCGCGCGTCCCCCGCCCCGGCTCTCTCCTGCTTCACCTCGCGGCCAAGTCAGTTCGGTATTAGGGCTCAGCTTAAGACCGCTTCTTGTTCTGTTATAACAATATTAGCGCCTGGTGAGCTTGGTCAATGTGCTGCCCTCCCTGGCAGTAATCCCTGCGTAAGGGCATGTTTGACCAGTAGCGAATCATGGTATTGTCCCACACTTCAGCAGTACAGTGAGCCGCGGGTGTCATCACGCTCTGGAGTTGACACCAGATGGCAAGAATGGACGCAAGTTGCGGTGCTGCTAGGCGAGGGAGGAATGCTGGTGAGTAGGTACTGTCGCAACTCCTATTTATAAATTAGGTCGTGTCCCGCCGGATTGAGCAGAATGACAAAGGTTAGACGGCCCATCGAAGGCGAGCGTGTCCATGAACTTGGGCCGGCTTGAAGCTGGGTGGGGCAACGAGATTCCCCTAGCCGTGAGTGGAGAGGTAAGGATTGTCACCGGCCATACGCGGGGGGAGTCCTACAACCGGCCCCTGAGTACAATGGTCGGGGGTCAAGAGTCTGGACCCACTCTTTCTGACCCTAGGCCTATGAGATGAAGGGTACGACGGACCAGTCCTTGGGAAACTCATGCTTGATATTGTGGTAGGGCTTGCTGTCTTGATAGAAAAATAATAACAAGCACAGGGAGCCTTGTCAAGGAGGGCACTTTCGGGGTAATCTCCTGCCCGAGGAGTGGTATCAATGTGTATAGACGGAAGGAGTGCGAGCCTATCTCTCGTCTTAGATACTTCGGGCCCACGGTAGAGCTGGGTGGCTGCAAAAGGAAGAGGCGGGCGCTTGCGGGGGCGCCAGTAAATATGATAGGAGAGGCACCACCCCAGAGTCCCCTGTCCCATGGGTTCTGCACGATGTGTTCTTACACCCCATGTCCAGAATCGGATAACCGGCGGGTAGGACCTCGGGTGGGCACCGCGGGACCCAGGCCGTTGTGCCGATATCAGATTAGGCGCACCAGGCGCTAATAGCACAGTAGCCAGATATTAGCTCCGCAAAGAGACCGAAACTATCGGAGATGGTGGGGGAAGGGGGGGTGGTGGGTGGGTGCTTGAATCGGGTGGTGTTATGCGGCATAGGTAGGTAATAGTAGAGGTGGTGGGGGGAGGGAGGGGAGGCGAGTTCCTCGATATGGCAGGACGTTCACCGCTAGAACGCGTTAATTAAGATGCGTTTTCCCCACGCCAGATGTGATGGTGTAACTGGTTGGAGGCAAACAATCATGGCAGATGGGCCGCTCGAGACAAAGGTCCAGTTTTACTTTAAGAAACAAATGGATAACGGTCCGACCATAACTGTAACCTAATTACGGGTCCCATTGGCATGTGTCCCATCCAGTCGCTCAAGTGGTCCGGGCATAGAGGTGGCTATGGTTGTTGTTAACGAAAGGGGTCATGTGTCATAATTCAAGCCAAATTGTGATAGAGATACGGCATAGTCCTAAGTCAGTGGTGACCTGAGACGCGTTCCCACCGTCCAAAGTACCGGGGGAAAGGTCCATGATTGGCCTGTGGTTCGAGATCTGCGTGTTGGCATACGGGCGGTCGACAGACAAAGCACAATAAATGAAATCATGGCTAAAAAAACCCCCGGAGCATAGAACTAGCCCTACTATTACGCTGGTTGCTGAGTGACACACTAAAAAAAGGAGTGCGCCGCGAGTCTGCAATTATGCCGAACTATAAAAATCCAGACAGCAGCCAGAGTTAGGGAACCAGGACAACGTCATCACTTAATATTAAATGCATCGAATGCGTATAGGGGAATGCTGGATGGTGCTTCGTCGTGTCATGCCATACTGGAAGGGTCTTATTCCTTGAGCTTGGGGACTAACATCCATCAAATGGGATCCTCGAAGGATGGCCATTTTTGTAATCACACCAGGACTGCGGAAACACATCAACGAGGCGCGTCGCGAATGGATTGTGAGGTGGATTCCTTTTATATATCGCGCAAGGTGGGGGGGGAGACTTGTTGTGTGGAAAAAATTTCGAGCGGGGGGGGGGGAGTATAGGTTATACCGCATAACTCGCCCTTTTAGAACCCGTGTGCGGGTTATCGGTGCCAACGAATCACGTCCGCATCTGATAAAGCATCTGAATCGCGTATCGAGATATGCGCGCCATGTGTGTGCTTTGTAGCAATAAAGTATATAATATGTCACAAATCACGCGCAATAAACGGGCGGGCGTGTTTGTACGTATTCATAATTACGATAGATTGAGTCGGCACGCGGGGCCTTCAAGCGGTTATCGCAGGATACCGGCGTTTGTAAACGGAATCGGAGCCGTATGAGAAATTCAGTTGACTGTGTAGGGCCGGCAAGGGGGTAAGTGTAGAGGTCTTCGTCGGTAAAGCGGGGCAGGGGGTAACCTCATAGTGATGAATATTGTGATTTACGTGCCAACGAAACAGGGCTCAAGCAGGCCACAGGGGGGGAAAAGAGCAGGGGCAATCCATGGGGTATGAGAGGTGGAAAGGAAAAGAATCTGTGTGCGAGTCGGGACAGTTTGCTTTACATGGGAACAGCGTTCAGGGGCCTGTCTCACGCGGGACCTCCGTGCAGGGTGAGACGGACGGGACAAGATGGCCGAGAAATGTTGTTAAAACACAGGAGATCACTGGAAAATGGTACATATGATATGGGGTCAATTTAACAGTGAGCAGTCTCTGTGGCACCCTATATAGACTGGCCATAAGGAGTAAGGTGTGGTGTGCGCATGTTCCTCACGTAAGCTATGGGGTAAGGGATAGTTAGCTGTGATGTTATGAAAGCAAAAAAAAACCAGAAAGTGTTTGTAGTTTAAAACAGAGCGGAGGGATCCAAGTTTTTCGTGTTTCGTCATTTGTATTGTTATTACCGCCCCACCAAAAACACCTTTAACTATGCGGCAGGTATACTTGGTCCCGCAAGTGACAGGGTGAAAAATTAGCAAATTTGCCGATCGGGTCCGTTCTGGCCACTAGGTGATGGGGTATCAATTAAAGAGCATTTGTTCGGCTCGGTTGCTTGTTTGTGTTTTTTTTAAATCATTAAATGGACTGGGGGTCCTGGTGGCAGGCAGAATGAGGACACCAAAAAGAGGGAGTGCAAATTTGCTGTGGGGGCGCTGGACGGAGTGGCATGTGACCAAGGCAGTCACTATATACAATTGGGCGAAAATGCGTAGAGACGAGGGGGGGGGGGCTACCAAAAAATGGGGTGTTGGCAAAGGAGTCCGAACTGTTTCAGCAAGAGGAATGGTGTAGACGTCTTTGTAAAATGGTTGCGTTGGGTAGAGAGACAAGAGAAATGGGCTTAGTTGCAATTGTAAATAAAACATAAAAATGTCATTCAGAGCTTTTGAACAACGACAACAAGGAAAACTAGACCTACAGAAAAGGGAGGTGGGTTTTCTCAGTGATTACACAACGGTAGATTTGGTGACGATGAAAATATACCACAAAACATTAGGGTTAATATTGAGTCGGTGGAAATCTGAAACAGGCTTGGTAGTAAAAAGCTGTGCAAATAGTCGAGAAGGGGGTGCAAATTCATGGATTGTGTGGGGCATTTAGTTCTATGACACGCGGAATTTGTAGCACGAGCACAGCTAGCATACTGTGCCTCTCAACCGGGGGTAACGATGTTTTTCTTTTAAACTGGAAACGCGATCGACCATATGGAGGCAAAAATACATGCATTGTGGCAGAACAGGTCGCGGTACTGGTTTTCCGGCATTGGTTTCGCGAGCTGGGAAATTTAGCGGTTCTAAAAAAGGGCTGGGAAACGACTGTGCAAAGGGAAGATAACTGATACCTGCTCCACAAGCACTGTGACTAAGGGGGAGCAGCTTCAGCATGGAATCACATAGCCTAAAATATGTCAATGGTTATCTGCCGGTTGGGCAAATTGAGTAAAACGAGATGATGTGTGCGTTGAAATTTGTTTTTATAACTAAACGAAGTGAGGGCATCGGCCGATGACTATCAAGTGCGTTACCATTTGTGTGGGACTACCAAGAAATGGTAAGGGGGATGGTGTGTTTAAATGATGCCCTGATATGCGACTGCCCTACACCGAGGGACGCACGGGGCCCAGGGTAGTGAAGTGAAGGGGTAAGTCACAGGTAAATCTGCGGTCTCGTTGTCCGCAGCAATTGGGACACTTGGGGAGAGGGTACAGTAGGGGGATTTGGGAGTGAGTGTACATCGGTGCAAACAGGAGATTATAATGAGATGTAATCACATTCTGCGTCTCTGTCCCCAGCTTGCACCTTGGGGATAGTAGGGAGGAGTTGGGGAGAGTTAAATGTGCACAGATTTATATGAGATGTATCACATTCTGCGTCCTGCCCAGCTGCACCTTGGGGAGAGTCGTAGGATAGTAGGGGAGGAGGGAGTTACATGGGCACGTATAATGAGTTATCACATTCTGCGTCTCTGTCCCAGCTGTGCACCTTGGGGGATAGATCAGTAGGGTAGGATGAGGTGTGGAGGATTTACATGGTGCACGATTAATGAGTATGTATCACATTCTGCGTTCTGCCCAGCTGCACCTTGGAGAGATCGTAGGAGGAGTTGGGGGAGTTACATGGGGCACAGATTATATGAGATGTATCACATTCTTCTCTTGCCCCAGCATGCACCTTGGGAGAGTCAGTAGGAGGAGTTGGGGGGAGTTACATGGGGCACAGATTATAATGAGATGTATCACATTCTGCGTCTCTGCCCAGTTGCACCTTGGGAGAGTCAGTAGGAGGAGTTGGGGGGGGTTACATGGTGCACAGATTATAATGAGATGTATCACATTCTGCTCTCTGTCCCAGCTGCACCTTGGGGAGAGTCATAGGAGGAGTTGGGGGAGTTACATGGTGCACGATTATAATGAATATCACATTCTGCGTCTCTGCCCCAGCTTGCACCTGGGGAGAGTTCAGTAGGAGGAGTTGGGGGGAGTTACATGGTGCACAGATTATAATGAGATTATCACATTCTGCGTCTCTGCCCCAGTTGCACCTTGGGGAGAGTCGTGGAGGAGTTGGGGGGAGTGTTACATGTGCACAGAGTTATATATGAGATGTGCACATTCGGTGTCTCTCGCCCCAGCTTGCACCTTTGGAAGAGTCAGTAGGAAGGAGTTGGGGGGAGTTTAACGGGTGCACATGTATATGATATGTATCACAACATTCTGCGTCTTCTCTCTGCCCCAGCTTGCACCTGTGGGAGGGAGGGAGTCAATCGAGGAGGATTTGGGGTATGTTCAGTCATGGGGCACAGGAGTATTAATGGAGGATGTAATCACAGTTCCATGTGATCATCTAGCCACAGCCTATGCACCGTTGGGGAAGATTCAGGAGGAGCTGGGTGGGGGGGGGGGGGGGTGAGTTAACAGGGGGTAAGCACAAAATATATGGGATTAAAAGTTGGGGATATTCAAAGCATGATATGATGCGTCGGTACGTGGGGCTGTTCGGGCGGGGATAAGGAAAACGGCCTAGGAGGGGGGGGGGGGGGGGGGGGAGGGGCTTAGGAAATAATGCATAAGGGCGACGCCTTAAGTTTTATTTCCCAGTTAGGTCGTGGGTGGGGGGGGGGGGGGGAACGATAGGCGTAGTGTGGGGAAAATGGAGCCATAAGAAAAATGGCCCTGAAAAGATTAAAGCCAGGGGCAAGAAGCAAACAAATCGATAAACCAAAGTGGGAAGGCGGAACTGGCGAAGAAAAGACTGAATGCGGAGAAAAGGAACAAAACAGGGCGGGGCAGATGTGTGGGGGGGGGGCGGGTGGGGGCAATAACGCAACTTACGTGAAACCTCTCTGTAGCGGGTCAAAAAGGGACCGAAGTTGCAAAAAAGAGCAAGGGGGGTAACCGGAACAGAAGAAAAAAAAAAAGAAACAAGAAAGAGCCCGAGAAAAGCGGGAAAAAGACCAATAAAGTAAATGCAAGGCGAACGGGGGGGAAAACTGCAAACCTACCGAAAGAAACGGAAAAAATACGCGAAAAAGCAGGGGGGAAGGGCTGGGGGGTGTGTGCGGTTGCGTTCGTGGGCGCGATGAGTGAAACTCTTGGCGGGGGGTGAAGTGCTGTAAATTTGGGGCGTGGCGGGGTAGCCCCAGGGGGGCTGTATGATAAGATACCAGCAACCCCTTAAAGGAGTAGAGGGGGGAAGATGGAGATAGGTACGGGGGAGGGGAAGACATTCGTTGACGTGCGGGGTGGGGTAATAGCATAAGTAACATCATGGTCAGAGAGGTGACATATACACGATCATGAACGGGGCGGGGGGAAAATTGTGGGTCGGTAAGTGAGGTCAGGTCACTCAGGGAAGAGAGGTGAGGGTGTGGGTGGGGGTTGAAGTGTTAAAGGGAAACGAAGCTCGTCGCGATGGACGAAAGCGATATTAGTGCGAAGAACATCGAAGGCAGGAAAAAGGATGATAGGGGTATATTGTGGGAGGATGTATGGTCATTTGCTGGGGCGTCTCTCTGTGCCCCCAGCATTCACCCTTGGTCGAGAGTAATATGGAGGAGTTGGGTAGGAAGTTACATGGTGCCC